>LPNX010501617.1:262831-281205 GCA_001517045.1 Pseudotsuga menziesii
GAATAACATAATACATTTCATTGGCATAGGAAGGGTACTTATGGATTGTGTCAAAGAGTTTCTTATTCCTCTAGTCCACTAGATGTCCATCATGCTATGTGAGGATTGCACCTACAACATAATATTAGGCATCTAACTTAAACTTAACTGATTGTTGTTTGTTTGGTGACATGAAGATTGGTGATAAGCATAGGTGACATTCGAAATCCTTGAATGCTTTCCACTACACCTTGCATAAAGAGAATTATCTTTGGATCTATCCTTGATCACCTTGCTTAGGGGGGAAGTGATGTGAAAGAACCTAAATTCAAACCTATGGCCAAAGTTGGAAAGGCCCAAGAATTTGCAAAACTCCCTTAGTGTCACTAGGGTTGGGTAATCATAAATGACATGGATCTTCGTTGGATCCACATGCACAACATGATCATTTATGATATGTATCCTAAATATTGAATTCTTTGAATGCTAAATGAATAATTATTTATATCGGTATATGACTTATGTTGTTGAAGGGTGTTGAAAACTTAATAATGCGCTTTATATGTTCCTTCTAGGTTTTACTAAAGATGAGGACATCATCTAGATATATGACCACAAAGGAAGTTGTGAATAGGCATACATTATCATCCATCATCCGTATGAACATTTTTGGGAATTATTTAAGTTTAAAAGCATTTTCAACCACTCAAAGGTACCTTCTCTATACCTGAATTGATTGAGAAGATCATTGATCTAGGGGAACTATATTGTGGTTCTTGAGTTAATTGAGAAGATCATTGATCTAGGGAACTATATTGTGGTTCTTGGTTGTGATTTGTCTCTATGGTTCATATAGGTTTGTTTAGTTGGTGTTTTATGGATTTTTTTCAATCCTCCATGAATTCACGGAGGATTGAAAAAAATCAGGCAGCATTTCGGCTTGCCCGGGACACATTTCAAAATTAAACCGATAGCATAAATGCTACCTGTTGACATAATTTATATATATATATAATAAATTAATAAAAAAATTCAATTTAACTACAAATTTTCAAAAATACAACAGCATTTCTGCTTGCCGGTACACATTTTAAATATGAAAATAATAAAAACATACATTTAGCATATTTTAAAATAAATTTTATAAATTTATTAAAAAAAAAATTTTAATTCCATTTAAATTGAAAAACAATTATTTTAACTGTTACCTCTTGGGTTCGACGCCATCGTGACGAGGTTGGGTTGCTTTGGGGTGTTTGGGTTGCTTCAGGGTGCCAATGCTTACATCGCTCTCACTTCGTATCTCGGTCGAGCTTTCACGTTGTGGTTTTGTGAAACAAACGGCGGGGGCCCGCGGCCCCTATTTATAATTTTTTCAATACAGGCACCTCGGTCGAGGTAAATACCTCGACCGAGGTACATACCTCGACCGAGGTATTTATTAACCCTCGGTCGAGGTTTTAATAGCTTGACCGAGGGTTAGTAAATACCTCGGTCGAGGGCTTAAAAGAAGCTCGGTCGAGGGCTTGATAAAACCTCGGTCGAGCTATTAAAACCTCGGTCGAGGGCTTGTTAAACCCTCGACCGAGGTGCTTTTTTTCATTTTTTCCAAAACGCGCTTGCCAAAAAGTGTTACCCAGGTCCGCGGATTCACCCAAACCTGCGTGACGATCTGGAATGGGCGGGTTGGATGGGAAATCATAGGCATGAGTAAAGTCATTAAAGTTCTTCCCAAACTGGTATGTGCTCGTGCAGGTTGCTTCTATCCATGACTGGATAGGGTTGATATACAAATCAAAGTGATGAGGCAGATTGAATAAACTATCATACTGATCGTCAAGGCTTATCGGATGATAACTCATTGTATAAGCCCCAAGTGGCTCCAAATCATAAGGAAAATCCATATGTGAAGATGATAGTTGAGACTGATATTCCACTGACTGCATCACATCTGTCTCTTCACAAAACTACTTCTCAATGTCTTCATTATTGATACCTTTGTACGGCTCTAAATGATATGACTCTGAATGATCATATAAGAGTTTTGAATGCTCCTCTTCCATACTAGGATTTTCCCAGGTCTCCAGATCCATGCTTCCCTCTGTGAAAGTATAGTAAATTGGACTTCCACAAATTTCTAAATAGACACTCCCCTTGCTAGATATAGAATAGATTGGATTCTTAATGATATATTCACAAAAATTCCAATAGTCATCATCACCATCTATGTTGGATGTGATGGATTTTCCATCGCTGATATTACATTCTGATATCAAGTTCTCTTTGTCTTCATTACTGATAGTGATATATGGTTCAAACTAATCATATGGATATATTGCATGCTCCTTTTCTGTATCAAAATTTTCCAAGGCCATAAGGTCCATGTTCTCTCCTTTAGATATGCCATAAATAGGAGAATCAACAAAACCATCCAAAGTTTTTGGTTCATTATTTTCCTCATAGATTGGATTTTCCATGAATGTCCAGGACTCCTCTTCAACATCTTTATCGGACATAAGGGAGTCTTCGTCACTTGTATCATGATTCAAGTTATACTTGTCCTCATTTTTATACTCATCTTCTTCAGAAAAATGGGAACAAGGCAATAAATCTTCCAGACTGTCATCATTATATGGAGAATAGGTAGGAGTCCCATCATGCACATTACAGTTTTCATGATAAGTTTCACTATAATATTCTGCAATGATTTCATCCTTAGGTAGATCTGGAGTACAAATGTGATCATCATCACTAAAATAATCATGAAATCATTCCCAGTCATCACTGCTCTTTGTTGAAGTTACATGAGGAGGGTCTTCAACATTTTTTTCAATTAATGGCTCTTCATGCACAAATTCGATGGGATCATAATGGATTTCTGAATGTTGGTTGTTGTACACCATGTTGATACTAGATATCTTAGGGTACTCTATATGTAACTCTTTCCAAGGAAAGAAGTACCTCAAATTGGTATTAATGAATGATTTAGCATTGAATGATTCAATATCATTTCCATCATAATGCCACTGCTTCAAAAATACTTCGAAGAACTTTGCAAAGGAAGTAATAGATTTCTCAGGAAAACACTCATGAAGCCAACTTGAAGCGTCCCCTTGCAGAGAATGAGCAAACATTGCCATCATATGATCCTCATGTTGAATGTTGTTTTGACTCATATGTGACAGAAAAATCATAACATGGAATCTGGTTGAGTGATCATTATCATCCCCCTGAAAACATGGAAGGGAAGTAGATGTCATTTCACTAATGAGATGTTTAGGAAAGCTAGGGATCCTAGAGAAATCAATGGGAGGACAATCATAGGAAGCTCGAGCAGTAAATTCTATTCTTTTAATATCCATATCAAGAATAAATGAGCATGGAGAATGTCTGGAACTGAAAAATGGAGTTGAGCCTTAAATTTCACTACTATGTGGGATCACCTACACACAATCAATCTCAAAAAGTTTTGTGAGAAACAAGGGTTTGATCCCTTCAATGGAGTCGCCATGTGAGAATAAAAATATATATTTAAGAACTCTCACAAAAATATTTTTTGCTTTTCTTTGTAAAAAACTGAAAAAGTTCAGTGGAGTCGCCAGATGAAAATTAAAGATCTACTCTAAGCATTCATCAAACAAAGAAAAAACAAAAAAGAAGAAAACAAAAGTCGTACTCGGGAATAAAAATATTTATCCCCAGAAACGATGCCAAAAAGTGTTGTCTCCTTTCACACACCTGGGTTACGTGGAAGAAATATTCAAGCTACTCGGTGTGTCCTTGGGGGCAAGTCTCGAGTCAAGGCTGTCACCTTGTTCTTGACTCCTCTGTTTAGGCTCAACTCCTAACGAAGCCAAGGGGGGTCGACCCTATCAAGTTACTAAGGAAAAAATATTTAGTATGATTATGGTATTAAAGAGTAAGTTTTTTAGGAGTTTCGATTTAACAATTGTAAAAAACAAATAACATGATGAGATAATCACAAGTAAGCATGAAAATGACACCCAATCACATATAGATTGAAAGAAATAAACAATTGACCAGTGCCTTGAAAATGGAGTCTAAAAACAATTAAGAGTGCTTGCAAGTGCTGGAATGAATGTTGTGCAATTGGATCTTGGTTAGTTTTAAATTAATGTAAGAAGATGAGTAATTTAACTTAGGCGAGGGGACTCCAGATATACCCAGGGGGTACTTGAAGTATGTCCAAAAATAAACCGTCACGGCTACCCGCAAGGAATATGTGGGTTGAATGGAGTCTCTGAGGATATTCTTCATAATGCACCTGAAGGTGTAACAGAGATCGGCACCCCGACGTCACCTTTCAATAGTTCCCGCTTCCTTTGGGTATTTTGCCACCGTAATGGTTTGATCGAGGTGTTGGATTTTCGTCTGATGGTTTGTCAATTTGGGGAGAGTGAATCCTAATTATTCTAGTCACTCAAATGCTTTTGATGCAGCTTGACTGATCGGATGAATCGCAACCAAGTACATAGCATACACACTAAAGTCTTTGTTATTTTTAGTAAATTTTAAAAGAGGTGTTCTTGTTAAAAAGAAAACCCTCTAGGAACCTCTTTCGGTCCAAGTGGACCTCAATCGGGGAATCAAGTAAGTGTTGATTTTATTATGATTACTAAAACAAATGATGATAGTAGATGAAGCATAAACAGATAAGGAAACCACAATTTTCTAATTAGACTACCACGACCCTTTCTTCACCTTTCGGCTCAAAAGGAGGCTCGTGGGGTAAGTATTAAAATTACTTTGAAACCACCAGATATGGAATATGGAAATGATTATAAGTCAAATTATACTACCCTATAGATTAGAACTACACTATATTGAAAAAATATGAACAAAAAGTAAAAAATGACACAGACGCAAATCCCCCCAGGGGGGATGGTGAATAGGCTCGAAAGAGCCTATTCGAAAAGATTTTTATTTTTATTAGCAGAAATTACAATATAATAAAACTGAAATTAATCCACTTGGTCCTTATATGGAATGAGACCAAAGGTTTACAAATTGCAAAAATTTGAAATTTTTGGAAGACGGAGGCCCCCCGAGGGGTTTCGAATGGTCCAAAAATGATTTCCGGACAAAATATCCTCCTCTTTTCTGTTAAAATTGATAAAAACCAGCAAGATTATCACATTTTTATATGCCCAAAATTACTTTGAAAGTACTTTTGGATGAACAAACGTTTTACCCAAAAATTCTAAGTTAAAACTAGTTTTTAAAGAAACGGAAAAAGAACCAAGGAAAGCAAGCTTTCCTTGGGATCTTGGCCTTCTTTGGGGGAAGCCAATATGAGACACTTAAATTTCTAAATATAACTTCTTAGATTCTAAGGAAACAACCATGCATTCAATAAGCTTTAGATCTACTTTCATAGCCTTGAAAAATGACAATTTTCGCTAAAACTAGATCTAGAATGCTTGTAAAAATTTCTTTAGGAATGAGATGTAATTTTATGATATTTAAGGAAGAAAGATCTATGTAATATGAACTCTAAAATTGATATATCTAAACAAATTTAAAGCTGCAAAACAAGTAACCTGATTGATTTTGAAGAAATTTGAAGGAGGAAAAGGAAAGGAAGAGCGCTTGTTGACAGGGAATGGATCTGCAAAAGAATACTAGTTAGTGGAATGCCGAGGGACAATGCCTTCACAAAATAGTAAGATTCCCAGTGGATTCAATCTAGATCCACAGTTTTTCCAACCCTCGTTACCTGAAAACTAACAAACAATCATGCACAAAACCCTATGAGATCTGGATAGAAATGTATGAAGAAAGAGAGGGATTACATGCAAATAAACTTATTTAAACATGTATGATCTGAATCTTTAAGCATATATACTATGAGATATTGAAAAGCAAGTAATCTTACTTGCCCAGCTATACTCCTGTTGATTCAGCTGATTCATTAAGCCAGACAAGATTCAGATGCAGAAATTGAGAGAAAGCCAATGGTTAAAAGATGCAAGGCAATGTTAAATCCACACATATAAAAGCATTACATGGATTTGGCCTCCAAAGCTTCACTTTATTCCCATAGAAAAAGATATTAGACAGTATTACAACAGCAATAACTCCTCAATCCACCTCTCCACTAGCTTGGAAGAGGAAGCCTAAGCTTTATTTATACAAAGAATAGGAGATCCAGCCAGGGGGGGTACAAATACCGAGGAGACAGACCACTACAACTAAAGGAGAGTCCATCAATGCTGATCTGAAGCTGAACTGAGCCTACTTGTCAATCGAGGGGGCGATTGAGCTGACACATCAACCCATACACTAACACATCGATCCACAGAGCTTCCAGGAGAGCCCACATGTGTGGAGGAGAGAGAGAGGGCACAATTCCCCATAAAGGATGTTGAAGATCAACTCTGGATCTACCCAGATCACCTCCTTCAGTCAAGGATTTGTCAGATCCAGTCAATCTGGTTTAGATCTGGTTGATTTCAATCAAATCGGCTAAGAATCAACTGATCTAGGATTTTGGATTTGCTCCATTATTCATCAATTTATTAATTAAAATAATCAATAATTGATTATTTGGGTTTTTCTGACCTGAGTGATGGAAAATCACTCAAAACTAGGAAATAGTGGGTCTATAGGTTTACTGGGTGCTCTTAGCTTGAAAATTAGCACTACATGAGTGAATCTGACTTCCGAGCCCACTTTTATTACAAAACCAATTTTCCCAATTAAACTATTAAAAAATAGCCTAACTTTTGGAAAAATTAAATTTTAATAAAAAACACTGAAAAAATTAAAAAAATAAAAAAAAACTAGGGGGACTTAGGCATGTTCATATGACTCAACCAGAATGCCTAGCATGTTTATACATTGACACATAGACTCTAATAACCTCAATAGGCCTAAATTCCAAGCCGACCACCCCAACTTTGGAGGTATTGAGTGAAAAACTCAGAAATTATCAGTCGTTTATTCAACAACCAATCATAACCAAGGGAAAAAACACCCTAGGCTGATCGGATTGACAAATAAAGTCTAACAGACCGAGTCTTTTACAGACACTATCATGTTAGAACATTTATTACAACCCCCCCAAGGGGTTATGAACATGTGATATAGTATAACAAAGTTTCCCAGAAAGAAGACTGAAGACCTTCTGAAGTCCGAACAAGTTATCCTTGTCCGGTTCATCAGGCTCACTTGATAAAAAACCACTAAGTACAAATTAGGTGGTAACACATACCCAAGGTCAACAAATATGGAGATTAAACTAGCTAATAGTAAATCTTATTGTTGAACTTCTGAAATGTTATAATTCTACATAAGCCTTAGTGGTATTGGCTAATGCATCGGATCTCCACATACGATCAATATATGGCATGCTTGTTGATGGAGAAGCATGTACAACACCATAATTAGAGTTGTTATAAGAAATGGCGATGGCAACACAGTTTTCCTTAGGTTGGGGATTCTAGAAAATAACAAAGAAATGATATGTGGCCAGAAAAAATATAACTTGGGAATTATTTTAAATGGCCATGTGGAAAAAGAAAAATACTTTAGAATGTTCCTTAAAGAAATTTGCAAAACATATTGGATCGATGGTTAAATTTTTAAATCCTAACGAGATCCATGGTTCAGGACCTTTCCACTGGAGAAGATGGATGAAGATTAAGGTTTGAGAGCCCAACGTAATTTTTATACCACATACAGGTTTGAACACGTGTTGATCAGGCATCACCCTAGAAAATAAATTAACGGCCCTAAAAAATTCGTTGGGAGAAGTGAAGGGAGGTTAATTTCTATATCGCTTAGCATAATTTCTTACGGTGCATGAAAATTCAAAACATGTGTCAATGCATTATGGTTTGACCAAACAAATCAACTACCTAAAACTATTCTGCTAGGAAAAGATGTTGTCTGGTTTATGTTATATTGGTTGAGCAAAATTCTCATGCTTGTGTTCGGATGTAAACAAGTGTTGATGTTAGATTTATTTATCTAATTTATATGGGTGTGATCCAAGTTGAAAAGGCTGCTAAATAATCTTCATGGTGAATTAGAGAATATTATTTTGAAGTTCTTTGAACAACACTCCAACTAGACATTAAAACAACTTGTGACGGAAACAGATCAGCTTCAGTAATTTATAAAGTAAATATTGAATGATATTGGCCTTTATAATAAAGGGGGTACAAATCAAGGAGCACATGCATTGCCATCTGAGAAGAAACATCGATTTCCAACTCATTATTTTGTAGAGACCACTTTAACACAGCTGGAAATGTTTCTAGTGATAATGGGCCAAGGGTGGCTTTTGCATATGCGAATCTATACCATCATTTATTAATGAAAAAAAAATTTGGAAACATACGAAAGATCTAGACATCTGCCAGGATTCTATACTCTGCAATGTTGAGAAACAGACTTTTCGAAGCTTTAATGGATTTCAAGTAACTAATTGACTTTTACAATGGGTGCTAGATATTCATAATTTGCTAACCACACTTAGGCGTATGAAGCTTTGTCAAAACAATGAAGTGTTTATGTTTTCAATGTTTCTGAAAGAAAATAATTTAAGCATCTAACAACATGATTGATCAAATTTTTCAACCACATTTAAGATAAGTTCAAAAGGAAAATTGGAAGTCAAAACAGAATTACTATTGGATCAAAAGAAACTTCATTACACAAGTGCTCTTTGGGTTGCATACATATCTGTTAGTTCAGTTTGCAATGCCAAGATCAATCACTTGGATTGATTTTGTGACTAACATTCCCTTGAAGAAGATGAGTTCCCACAGATGAAATATGAGACCATGCTAGGTGAGGATGGCATGCAAATACTAGAAATTGCAAAGGCTATTCAAACACTTAAAGATGTTGTATATGGTGAAATTCATGACTTTGGGGAAACTAAGGCAAAGTCAGAAAAATTGAATGAAACCAAAACTATAATAGAGATTTATGAATTTTTTAGTAATGGTTACACCAACAAATATACTATCCTAGTATTATGGGATAAAACTAAGAAAACGTTTGTCAATAATGAAAGCTCCGATATCACCCGCATGTTGAACACAAACGTTTAATGATATAACAAAATATGTAAAGGTGGAATTTATCCATTTCATTTTAGAAATATAATTTAGAAATGTTAAAACTCATACAGAGCATCTACAAGTGTCAAAGTTTCCTGAAGTTCTGAAAGCAGAGGAAGAAGCTTTATTTTTGTAAATGATTGTTTTAGTCAATAACTTCAAAGACTTGTTTAGGATAAATGGGAGTGAATTTTAAAAAACCAAAGGATTTCTTTCTTCAGCATGGGCTCATCTAAAAAAACCTCTTTCAGTTTCTTCATAGATGTCACAGTTTGGGAGAATCGAAGTAATCTTTTAGCGTCTTTTTCCGTATTTTTAATTTATTGTTTAAGTCATCAATTTCAAATGCAAATTATGAGGAGATGGATGGGAATATGGGCAAATGGAAACATGCGTTTTGTTAATAACGGGTCAAAATAGAAAACCCTCTCTTTGTTTTTAAATAGATGTCACCATTTGAGATATACAGGTGGGGTTTTGAATCCTATTTTTCTAGGAATCTACTTCCAAAAAAGCAAGAAACCAGTTAAACATGTCTTCCTATTTGTAATTGTTTCTATTTCTAGGAAACCAGTTAGAATTAGAAATGGAGATTGGTTATAGATAGTGTTTTCTGTATAAACATATGTAATATATATATTTAGGGTTGTACTTTCAAGAGCAGAGAGGCTCTTTCATTGTAATAGCTTCAATTTCTATAAATGAATAAAGTTGCAGCTAGGAAATGTTGAAACTTTCCATGTTAAAGATTCTTGTGCCATCACTTTTCTCAATAAGTGATATTCTATGTGATTGTTTTTCCAATTTCCCACCCCATTTTTGTTTTTTCTTTCAGGTTTAAACACTATTTTTATGAACCAAAATTCATCTTTGATACTCTAGGTTCATTTATTCAAACCATTTTCTGCTAAAGTTTTTACAGAACTCGCCCTAGTTAGGTGGTCTGTTTAAATAGATTGTCTTATTTGTCTGTTAATCAACCTACAAATGCCTCAAGACTGAGGAAATGGTTTCTACCCTGCCTTTGTCCATGATTCTTTCAAAGTCCAACCTCTTGTAACTCAAATCATATTTGATTATTGACCCCATTTCTCAATGGTCTCTTTCATCACTGTCTTACCAAATCTTTAAAAAAAAAAAAATCCTATCAGAAATATGACCTTTTGAGTGTTATTGATTGAATATATTGAGTGAGAAGGATTTCAAATCATTGATAGATCCCTCTCTGACTGTATAAGGTCAGAATACAGCCAAAAGTGGTTATATGGTTACCTCAAGGTTTCCATGATCCAACCCAATGAAAATCTATATGCTAACAATTACCATGTATCCAAATATAATCATGCATAGTGACTTAAAATTAGCTCAACTAAATATGTAAGTGTATATGTTATTGTTTTAGAATAGAACCTTTTGCACAAGAGGTATGGTCAATAAAGTGAAGACTTTCTCCTAAAAGTGTTTTTTCTTAGTTGTGGTATTGAAATCAACCAACCATTGTATACCTTAATATCTAAAACACATATGTATAATATTCAAGATGTTTATGGATAGGTATACATTGACGATCAATTATATTAGATTGAAATAAATTTTCAATATAGTATATGGATTCATCTTAGTAAAGTACATAAATGGAGGGAAAAGAAGGACAACAAAGAGATGTCTATATATAGTATAGATATGAAGATAGACAATGGTCATTGGCTTTGAAATCCACAAATAGAAAGGAAAGTTTATACATAGAAGGACATAACTACAAATCTTATGTGCAAATAAATATTTTCATTGTGATGTATAATATAGTTCCTTGGAAGAAAAAAAATTCCCAAATGACCCATCCATCAAAGGTGTGGTCAACAAAATAAAAACTTTCTTCTACAAAATTTCTTTTCTAGTTGTGGCTTTGAAACCTAGGGATCATTGTCTATCTCAAGATCTATAATACATAGACATAGTAACCCATTACATGAAAGGTATGGTAAAGGAGGAGAAGGATTGTTGTAAGAGCTTAGATAGCTTCTATATGCAAGAAATTCATCATGTGTATTTTTCTTCAAAATAGTTTAATGATTTGTATATATTCAAGAATGGATATATTCGAGAGGGCTATATGTTAATGATTTGTTTGTTGCTAATGTGATTTGGAGCTACGGAAGACAAAAATGGTAAACCAACAGCCTATACATTGCTCCAACTCATGGAGAATAGAGAAAGGAAATGCATATATCAATCTAGGCATGGGAAAAAAAATGAAATTTAGCAGCAAACATGCATCAAAACAACTTGTCAATGTAGGATGGGTCGTTCCAAAAATCAATAGAAAATGGGTTTTAGGGACACACTCCAAACACCAATCAAAACACTCAAAAAATCTGTCCAAAGGCCATTCCCCAGGCTGTTAATCATGAAGCCTATAAGATAGAAAATATTTTGAGTTTTTAATCAAGTCGTAGGTAGGATGGATAAACCGTGAAGCATCAAACGGGAAAACCACACTTACATTACCAAATAAGGCTACATAAAAACCTAGTTAACAAAACATCAGTCAAAACACACAATAGTCCAAAAGCCATTCCATGGCCTATCAATCTTGAAGCCTGTAAGATAAAAAATCACCCAAGCTATCAATCCAGTCATGCGCAGGACGAACCGTGAAGCAGCAAACGAGGAAATCACACAGTTGTCAAAACCCAATTAACAAAACACCTTTCAAAACTCGCGAAACATTTGTCCAAAAACCATTCATCAGCTTGCCTGTAAGATCAAAAATCACACGGCTTGTGAGCGCATGACGGACCCTCAAGGAAAAAATGAGTTTTGCAATAGGAACACGCGAAACATATGTCGAAAATCCATTCGACAACCTATCACTTTTGAAGCATGTAAGGTTGAAAACCTATCACTTTTGAAGCATGTAAGGTTGAAAATCACCAGCCTTTGAGCGTAGGACAGACCCTCATGCAAAACACTAGCGAGGGAGGTGCGTACCACCACCAATTGACCACTTGATGTTGTTTCATAAAATCTATTCTAGATGGGCAACTAGTATTGACCTGTCACCCGGTTATAGCCAACCTAAAAAACTAGAGGAGACTACGTTGGTGTTTCTCTATAAATAGGCAAGTATTCAATTCATGAGTTCCATAAACATATGGAATAGGTAAGTATTCAATTCATTAGTTCCATAAACATATCAAATATTCATAGTGCGTGCAGGTGTTATTAGCAATGGGGAGCAGTTGTGGTAGGTTGGCAATGGCGCTGGTGCTCGTGCTTCTATTGGTTGGAGTCGGTGTTAATGCTCAAAATTGTGGCTACGCCGCTGTTCTGTGTTGCAGCCAGTATGGATTCTGCGGGAAGACCACTGATTACTGCGGCCAAGGCTGCCAAAGCGGACCCTGTTCCAACTCAGGCGGAGGATCTCCAAGTACAAGCGGTGGAAACGTAGGGAACATCATTTCCCAGAGTTTCTTTGATGGCCTTACGGGCAGAGCTGCCAGCTCCTGCGAGGGAAAAGGATTCTACACTTACGACGCTTTCATCGTAGCTGCCAATGCCTATTCGGCTGAGCTTATCTCACATGTACGTTCTTCTCATCTTCCGAGGTCATCTAGCGGGCCCCTCTCAGCTTCCGTCTCCATCTCCGTCTGATTGATGCATCTCCGTCTGCTTGACGGAACCCAGACTTACTTCCGGTGAGCAGCCTCATCCGGCGGCGACTGTCCATCCCATCGGACAACTCATACAGGACATTTAGGGTCCCACCGTATTTGGAATCCAGCTATCATGAATTTACGTGTAAAAACTTGCCACCTTTGAATCCATTTGAATTTGAATTTGGTTGTCCAACCTTTGTTATACCTATTATACTATGGATATCTCATATGGGGACCAGGGTAACGGGTTCTATGAGGAATGTGAGCTTCAAGCTCACATTTTCATTCAACGAAACGAGCTCTGGATCGTCTTCAACGCTCGAGGATTTAGCTACAAGAGTCCGCTGATTGGACTGTAACGTTTTTGAAATTTTAGGACAAGATATTAGCGGGTTTCGACCCTCGGGCTTGCCGAAGTTCAGGATTTTCGAGTCATTTTACTGGAATTTCAGATATAGCGAGGGTAAATTGAACCCTCAAAGAAAATCGGTTGCATTGACGGTGTCGCAGAGTATGTTTTGAAAATTTTGGATTTGGGATTCTGCGAGCTACAAATGTATTACGCTTGTAGGTGAGCTATTTATTGATTTAATTGTTTTGGGGTTGTTGGGTGTTCCCGTTAATAGCTCTCGGGTATTTGAACCGGGGACCATTCTCAGTTGAATGCAAAGGGTTCAACTTTTAAGCATTAAAAGATTAATTTATCTAGCAAATTAGGAGAAGCATTTTCTTCTGCTATTCGGAAACATTTTGGGATTTAATGGGAGGAATATATTAGTTAATTTCGCTGAGGGTTGGTCAAGTTAGAAATTACAAGGTTTTTAATGATCTTTGATCCCGCGAATGCGTAGTAAACATTTTCTGCTATAATATTGGTGACATTGGCTGTGATAGTAGATCTAGGACTTTATCAACAAGGAAAATATCAATTTATTTCGTTTTTCTGCAAGGAACGGAAGAGTGGAGAAAGCAATCATGGATTGCAACTTCACCCAAACAGCTATCGATAGTGAAGAGTTTATTTCATACCGCAATTGGGTACTAAAGCTTTATGTAGATCCTTCACAAAAGCCACGCGATTATATGGGGGATATCTGACTGTGAGGTGAATCGTAGTAGACTTAATATTACTAAAGTTGAACGCAACTTGGCTACTGAAGGGGTGCTCTCGCTTCTACAAACATGGAATCACCCTTTGACTGATTTGTACTTTTATAAGTTATTTTGTTTTCATATCATAACAGAAATTGCTATGAACAATGGATATGTTCATGTTTCTCCAACTCTTGTATGAGTTGTATTATAATGTTGTCATTTGAATTCTACTTTTATTGAAGCTGGTTTGGTTTCAGGCATGTGAGTTCAAAGTTAAAAATGGATGCCAACCAAATTAATAGCAGAAAATTAAGATGACAGCTGAAATTGAATTCTACTGAAAAATTAATAAGATTTTGCTAAAAAAAAATCAATTTTGTACTTGTTAGATCAGTAAAAATTTAGGATCCCTCTTAACTTAGAAAAATAGGTTGGGAATGAGATTAATATTCTATCAATATAAAGATCTACCATAGATTCAATGAATTTTTATTTGGAGAAATTTGATGGCTTTTAGCGAATTTTTATGGCCAAAATAGCTCAAAATTGGAATTTTTAAATAATAAAGGCTATAGAAACTGATCAATTAACTGCCATCAATGGTCCATCACTCATATTAAAAATGTATACTCATATTAAACCAATTAATGTAGAACAACTTGGTTAATTTCAGATGTAAGGAGTTCAATTTTAATGGTTTTCCCCCAAATTGCTTTCCCTTAAAATTAATTTATTCTCATGATTTTGAACAAACAAGATAATATAATCATAATAAAATTTAAAAAAAACTCAATCCTACATACAAAAGAAAGAAAACTAGTATTAATATAAAATAAAATAAAAACCAAAAACGAGGAAGAAATTGAACTCAAATATTGATACAAATTTAGCCATGGATGCCCAAGTGTCATGGATAAAAACTATGGTGGATTTATGGTTCGTTTTGAGAGTCTAGAATTGTTTTTCCATAATCTCCCCTTTTTTTTTTATATATGCAATACAAATGCACTCAAATCCCCACCCATAGGGAGAATGAGCTCAAAATGAGAATGGGGGATATGTGAGAAACATATGATGCTTACACAAGCTTGATGATACTATAAAATAACTTTGATATAGTCTTTATTTAGCTCCATACTTGCAAAAAATAACCCTCCCTTCATTGCTTATGAAACTCTCCAAAACTCTCCTTTTGTGAAGAAAAATCACTCCAAACTCTAATTTTTTCATCCTCTCTCTATTTCGAGGTGATAAAGGAAAATTTAGGCAAAATGAAAATGAATAAGAGCTAACTAAGTGATAAATTTGAATGGTATTATGAATGAGGAAAGAAATGGATCCAAAATTTAAAGATGGAGATTACTTAGGCTAAATGATGGTCTTCCCTCACCTACAGGGCCTTATGGCACCTCTCCAAGCTCACTAATGAATTTCATGACACCATATGACATAGGTCTTCAATGATAGTCATATGTCAATCCTCCCGTACAAAATAGGTGTCATAAGATTCCCCTCTCTATTGAGTGCATGACCTTTTACCTCCTTATCTTGGTTTGAAAATGTAATTTATTCCTCAATTTTGATTGGAGCACCCTCATAACTAGTTTGGGGAAGGTGGTTGACACCCCAATATGGTTTGGGATGGTGTTTGACACCCCACTTATGGTTTGGCCCAAAGCCACCCTAAATATCCCCCTCCTTTATGCTAGCCAAAGTGATTTGGGCCTCTTCTTTAAGCCACATAAAGCTAATTAGGGAAGTTATTGGACTACCATTAATGTTTTCATCCAACCATTTCATTGCCATAAGTGGTTTGGGTTAAGTGTTAGTGTTAGCATTTGTGGTTTGGCTTGAAACAACCTTCATGAAAACCATGTTGGATTTCTTCCCTAACATAACAAGGTAAGTGCTTGATGTTACTTTAACCTAAGTTTAATTACCTTATCCATACATCATGACACCTTAACCCATCAATTAATCATCTTAATTAATACTTTTTTCTTAAACATTAGCCTTGGGATTTGTGCTAAAGTCCCCTTACCCCTAACAATTAAACTTTGATATCTCTATCATACCTCAACCAAATGACATGAGACTTTTTGTAATGGTTTCCTTGTACAAAAATGAATGTAATTAGGCTTGTAATACCACCAACATGCCATTTTTTTCAAATAATTATACCCATTTCAAGTTCTCCATCTCATCGAGACAATAGGCTCTAGGCATGAGGTAGGAGGTCATCAAAGGCATGTAAATGTTACTAAATCGAAACAAATTTAATTGTGACATGAGAGGAGACCACAATCAAGAGGATTTACCAAGTAAAAATCAATGAACATCTAACCATGGTAAACTTCGGTCAAAGTAACATGTCTTACAATCTGGGCCCACAGGATGTCACCTTCGAAGGCTAGGGAAACTATAAAAAAGCAATGTCATGAATTCAAAACACTTCTATAAGATCATACAAACATATATGAAGGGCATCCAATTATCAAAATCACTTTGAAGGTCAATCATGCCATCAAGCTCATCAAAGAATCACAAAAAAACAAAACTTTGGTGGGGTGGGTGGCACAAGGCTTATTTTTCCTTCCCTTAGTCAGTCTAATTGGTAATGTACATAATTACATCAACCTCAAACAACTCAAAATTGAGTTTCTAAATTTGCATAGAGTGTTCTACATGAATTTTGGAATTGGTACTTTGCCTCAGATGAGGAAACTGGGCTTTAAACATAAACATATAAAAAACCAAACTAGCAAATTCTTAAAATTTTGGCACTTAACAATTGACAACTAAGACATTTATAAACAAGACAACTTTAAACTGATGCAACAAACTTCCAAAAAAAACACGAACTTGGTGAACCAAAGCGCAACATGGTTGTAAGTCATGTGAGCTTGTTGTAATGTAAGTTCCAGAGGATAGTCAGTTGGGTGGGAGGGATGTCCTCCAAATAATAGTCTTCCCACTCAAAAAAGAAGCCATAGCCGTCGATATCTTCAACATATTTCTGTCGGCTAGTGTCCTTCTCTTCTGCCTACGCCTCCTCCTACACTCAATTTCCTTTGCTTGTCAATTCCTTCTAAATTATATTCTAAATTTCCACAACTAGTGGGCATCCTTCTTAGACTCGAAGTATGCTCCTTGCCTTGAAGGTGTCATAGTCTGAGGTTTATGTATCGAGGTTCCATTGTGAGTGTTGAGAAGAAAATCCACGCATGCTTCCATAGAAACCACCTCCAAGTCATGCTTTGTTCTAGTAAGGTTTTCATTGGCACTAAAGAGAAGGAAGCGCAGGAGTTCCTAACGGCTATCTCTCTCCACATACACCCACCCAAGATTTTTTTTTTACAATTAAGTAAGGGTGAATAGATTGCAGGCTACATGTTTTCTTTGTGTGCTCCTCAATTAATTTTTCTTCCAAATTGTCAATCTTTCGCTACAGGTGAAAGGGAATACCTTCTCGTAGCCATCATGGGTGCCATTATTAGGTCTACTGGACTCTCCAGTAGCTACCAACCTTCATAATCTGCCTCTTCTAGCTCTTCCCCTTTGTTGAGGCGCCATGGGAGTTGTTGCAGAGCTAGACTTCCTCCAAACCAAAAACCTTCCTCCATAAACTCATTAGAATTGGCCTTTTGTGAATCGCCAAGATTGAAACACAATTGGTGAAATTGAAGTGCCATTATAATCACAATGGCTTCACTTGTTGACCAATACCATACCATGTGAGTTCATAAAGGGGGATTTAAAAGTATCTAAAGTCAAGCCAATATATTGCATACATTTGGGGAGGTAAGGGTTTTTCTAGAGGGTAGTAGGGGTTTTTATAGGTATTGGGGGTATAAAAATGGGTGTGGGGGGAAGATATAAGTATTGGGAGGGGGTTCAACAAAATGAGTTTAGCCAATATTTAATGAAATTAGGAGATTTCTTTAGTATCCCACAAACGAAGGCGCTATGTCACAATTTCATGGAATGAAGTCCCCGTGATTATAACACAATACCTTGAAAACCTTTGAGGTAGGCTTCCCTTGTTTCTAGCGCATGTGGAAATGAGCCTCCCCACTGGCATGAGCTGGGTAATCTCACAACACATTAACTGTTGCATTTGTGAGGCTACTCGACCCCTCGCCATCCCTGTCCAAATTAAATCCAGTGGTTACATCAATATTTTGCGTAAGTGGAGTGTCGTCACTTGTCCTTTTTGTATGTCCCGTTCAACTACCCCATCTCCCTTCCTCCAGAGCCACATACCGGGCACACAATTGGCTTGCTCTACACCCGCATCCGAGGTTTATTTTTAATATTACTGATTATAAAGAAAATGTAAATTTGTTCTATGGAATTCTCAAAATACTTACCCCACTAAACTTCACAAGCATATAAGTTTGAAATTATATAACGCGTGTCAAATATGGCTTTATTTTTCTCCCAAAAGATTTTTTTTTCTTCTTTGTAATTGTTTTGAAGGTTAACATAGGTTTTCCAATCTCCATTAATGCTTGTTTCAACAATACAATTCCATTTTAACTTTTAATAA
>LPNX010501617.1:281435-294888 GCA_001517045.1 Pseudotsuga menziesii
ACTTCCCGTGTGAACGTCATTCTCACACAACATTTTTCTTCGAAACATCCCTGTAACTTATTAAAACAATTAATCTTTCAACTAAACTTTACTATTTTGAGGCAATTCCACTTTCATACAACGTTATTAATTCAACTTGTAACTCCTAAAGTACTCTTAAAAGCCTTCCCTATGGTCAAATGTGAAGGGTAGAGGATATTAAATACACTTTGGAAAATATGATATTCATAGAGCTATTTAGCCAAGGAATGAAGAAGGAGAGAACAACGATTGAAGAAGAAAATAGGATAGACACTTGAAGATTGGGAGATTTGATCACCAACATATGATATTTCTCTCCACCAGAAGTGAAGGTGACACTTTAGTATCAATGGATTCAAACGAGGAAAGCTTGAATTGCTGCCCATCTCACAAGCTCAACTAGGTAGAGAAGGATGTCAAAGAAATTAGAAGAAATATTTCTTCAAATAAGCAGAGGTTTTGGTAGGCATAGGAAGATGCATAACAGAGGGTGGAGCAACTAAAAGATGAGGTACACAAACTTTGGATAGACATGGAAGAGTAGAGGTCATAAGGCACTAAGAAAATAGTGCAATAAATTGAGGCTTTCTAACAAACTCTCTAATAGGGTCTTTAGCTTGGAAATTTATCTAGGAACTATGCTCTTTGAAGAACAAGTTCGACAAGTGACCAAATCTACCAAGTCGAAAGCAAGTACGCTGGTTAAGACTGCTCACCCTCAAGGACCTCTAGTTCTAATGATCTCTAGTCATATTTTCATTCCAGGTAAATTCTATAAGATATCTAGATCTATAAACTTCTTTGAAGTTGCTAGGATGATTAATGTTTCTAGACATAACATAAGGCATGGGAAGAAACTTGTTTTGTCTATAATCCCGTAATAATTCTGAGCATTTTTCTTTGTGAGAGCCATTTTGATTCTATAAAGCCCCTAATGTGCTTATCGCTATTTTTTATTAATATAATTATAATTGTTTTTGTAAGAAAAACAAAAAAAAAACTAATAAAGGTTGGAGTTATATTCTTCTCATAACTCTTATTAATGTATAATTTCAATGATTTTTTTTGTGATTACTATTCAAATGTATGAAAAAATTGTCCAAATTAATTTTTTCTTATATGTTTTTATGTGGTTTTATTATATAATTATTTTCTTGTTTAATCTATAAGTTAATATATTTATTTGGGAAATTGAATTTGATTATGTCTTATAATTAAGATTGAGTTATAGATATACAATTTAAAGAAAGAGTAAAGGATTTATGTTTTATAGTTTTATATAATGTTATTATAATCTTTTTATTTATTTATTAATGATTTAAACATTTAATAAGTTAGATAGTGGACATATTTTTTATTTGAAAAACTGAGTTTGATATATATTTTAGAAAGTATCATATTAATTTGAGTATGTAGATTTTGCTTCTCATATTAATTGTACTTGAAAAAAGTTGTACAAATGCTTTGTATAAATAGGATTTGGATTAAAAGTAGTTTATATAAAATTTTGAGCAAGTTTGATTTTGTTTTGGTCAAAATCGTTTAAAATTTTATAATTATTTTTAACCTAAATCCTATTTATATAAAGCATTTGCACAATTAATTTTACTTTCTTTTATAATTATTCATATTGTTCACCTCATGGGTGGAGTGTCCACTTGAAAAGTTAAGACCTTTCCATCATAGTTTGAATCTAGAATAAACTCGATTCAATCATATCAATTGTGTTGTTTGATTTTATTATACTTTTTTATTAATGATTTGAATATTTAGAAAGTTAGATATAGATTTTTTATTTAAGTAATTAAATTTGGTTTATGTTTTATAAATTTTATGAATATTTTATATTATTTAATATTATTAAATTTTATTAGTACAAATATGCCATTGTTAAAGTTTAGGAAGAAGGTTTTTAAACAAGGCTTTGTAATATAAGGAAAAAAAATTTGATATTCTAAATGTTAGAGGTTTTGAACCTTTACACATCTCCCCCTCATGACCTATAGAATGAGCCTCTCATAAACAAGTTAGTGGAATTTGTTTCTAAATAAACAAAGACTTACAAAACTTACATGTTTTGTGCATGTTTTATATTATAATTATTCAAATTGTTTTCACTTACTTCATAAATAATGTTTTAGATCTAAGCTATGAGACTAGTTTGCCACTTGATTTTGTGATATGAATTTTTTTAAAATCATTAATAAAATATTGATTCACAATCTTTTTTTAATATCATATTGTAGTATTTTTCTTTTCTGATTTTACCATAGTTTTTGGAAAATATATTATAACTTATGTTGGTATTGGTAATTTCATAGTTATGATATGCTATTTGTCTTTCATATAATTCATGTGAAATTTGTAATTTCTACTAAAATTTTGAACATAATTTTCTAAATTCCAATCATTTCAATTTTATCATTTTCAATCTTCTTAATTTATTTTAATAAATAAATATTTAATTAAATTATAATAATTCATTTAGTTTATTTATTATAATTAACCAGATTATATTAAAAACTATAAATAAACAAAAATTAAAAATAATTTTAATATAAATAAATTATAATTTAATCAAATTTAAAAACTAAACTTTATTTAAACAACTCTTAATAAATCAAAATCTAAATATTTTTCTACTAAAATTTTGAACATGATGTCTAAATTCCAATCATTTCAATTTTTCCTTTTCAATCTTCTTAATTTATTTTAATAAATATATATTTAATTAAATTATAATAATTCATTTAGTTTATTTATTATAATTAACTAAATTATATTAAAAACTATAAATAAACGAAAATTAAAAATATAATATAAATAAATTTAAAAACTGAACTTTATTTAAAAAAAATCTTAATAAATCAAAATCTAAATAATTGTAAAATTATATATCATTTCTCTTTATTATACAAAGTACGATATATATTTAGAAAAATAAAACAAATTAAGATATTATCGAAGGGGTCCAAATGAAAGTCATCCTGGGTAGTCAATAAGTGGTGAGGTGGTACATGGCTGGTTGCGGTACCGAGGAAGAAAAACGGCCACTGCCGACCCCTACATGACAGGGCATGACATGACAGGCCGAGGCCGATGGCTGGCAAATATATGATTTCCCGATTACTATTTTGTGGGAGCTGAAAACCTCCGTTTGAATAGACGGAGACGGAGGTGGATGGAAAACTGGGACCTACAGTAACACGCAGATCTTTTCCTTGAACGTACATGCTAGATAAGGTTGGCCTGCCTATTCTGGATTTGGCACTACCGGATCCGACGATGTCCAGAAGAGAGAGCTCGCTGCCTTCTTCGGGAATGTAATGCACGAAACTGGAGGTATAATATAAATCATCATGATTACCTCAGAGTCTAAATGTATAGTTTGATTTCAAATGTTAACGTGAATAGTACGTAATACATCAATTAATCAATTTGTACGTCATTATACCACTAGGGTTGTGCTCCATCAATTAGATAAATCCTCCACAGATCTATTGTGATCCGACCTACACCTCCTGGCGGTGTACGATCGGGAAAAGATACAATGGGCGCGGGCCTCTCCAGTTAAGCTGGTACGCATTTCATCATGCTACATTATATGGAGTAAATTTGAGCAAATGGCATAAAAATACTTTTATCTTCTATCGAGTTTTCAGAGGAGAAAAATTGAGTGTAAGCGTCGAATAGCAAGAATGGATTTGATACAGTGCATGCCTAACTTATGTTTCCCCACAGAAATAGATTTCTTATCAGTGATATTTCCGCCGTTGAGCGTTGATGAGGATTTTATTTTGGTTTTATCACCTCATTTTCTATGCGAATATGCAAGGGAAAATAATGCTCATCACCAGCGCATTTTTTGGATTTGGACAGCTAAATCCTCCAACAATTGTTGGTGGTCGAGGTCCAGGAAACACACATAACTTATGTTGTCAACAGCAAATGGGAAGTTTCCAATGGAGTCGGTGTCATCCTAAGTGTTTATGATGATGAATTTACTAGTTATGAGACTACAAATCTAACTGTTGTTGTCGTTCCTGCTCTCCTCCTTCCTCCGCTAACAACGACTTTAGATGAACATTTGGTTGCATGAATTCCTTCGTTTGAGCCTTATGCTTGTTTATTCCATAGTTACTATTGAATTGCTACTCCTAGCGCAACATAGAGGTTACTTTTGGGTCTGTTAGAGACATCTCCTTCTTGGGGTTCCTATGCACTTGATGCCGCTGTATAGCGCATGGAATTTCTTAGGGTTGTAGATGACTATGAATCTACCATGCATCTTCCTCTGTGAAGGCCGCAACCGCTATCATTGTTCGGGAAGAAAGAGATTTGTAGCCTTGGGTTGCAAGAGATCATACCCGAGGTCAACAAATATGGAGATTAAACTAGCCGATAGTAAATCTTATTGTTGAACTTCTGAGATGTTATAATTATACAGAAGCCTTGGTGGTATTGGCTAATGCATCAGATCTCCTCATGCGATCAATATATGGCATGCTTGTTGATGGAGAAGCATGTACAACACCACAATTAGAGCTGTTTTAACAAATGGCGATGGCAACGCAGTTTTCCTTAGGTTGGGGATTCTAGAAAATAACAAAGAAATGATATGCGGCCAGAAGAAATATAACTTGGGAATTATTTTAAATAGCCATGTGGAGAAAGAAAAATACCTTAGAACGTTCCTTAAAAAAATTTGCAAAACAGAATGGATCTATGGTTCAATTTTTAAATCCTAACGAGATCCATGGTTCAGGATCTTTCCGCTGGAGAAGATGGATGAAGGTTAAGGTTTGAGAGCCCAGCGGAATATTTATACCACATACAGGTTTGAGCACGTGTTGACCAGGAATCACCCTGGAAAATAAATTAACGGCCCTAAAAATTCGGTTGGGAGAAGTGAAGGGAGGTTAATTCCATAGCGCTCAGCGGAATCTCTTACGTGCATGAAAATTTAAAACACGTGTCAATGCAATATGGTTTGACCAAACAGATCAACTTTCTAAAACTGTTCTCCTAGGAAAAGATGTTGTCTGGTTTATGTTATATGGGTTGAGCAGAACTCTCATGCTTGTGTTCGGACGTAAACAAGTGTTGATGTTAGATTTATTTGTCTAATTTATATGGGTGCGATCCAAGTTGAAAAGGCTGCTAAATAATCTTCGTGGCGAATTAGAGAATATTATTTTGAAGTTCTTTGAACGACACTCCAACTAGACTTTAAAACAACTTGTGACGGAAACAGATAAGCCTCAACAATTTATAAAGTAAATATTGAATGATATTGGCCTTTACAATAAAAGGGGTACAAATCAAGGAGCACACGCGTTGTCATCTAAGAAGAAACATCGATTTCCAACTCATTATTTTGCGGAGACCACTTTAACATAGCTGGAAATGTTTATGGTGATAATGGGGAAGGGTGGCTTTTGCATATGCGAATCTTTACCATCATTTATTAATGCAAAAACATTTTGGAAACATACTGAAGATCTAGACATCTGCCAAGATTCTGTACTCTGCAATGTTGATAAACATATTGTTCGAAGCTTTAATGGATTTCAAGTAACTAATTGATTTTTACGGTGGGTGCCAATTATTCATAATTTTTTGAACCACACTTTTAGGCATATGAAGCTTCGGGCAAAACAATGAAGTGTTTATTTTTTCAATGTTTCTGAAAGAAAATAATTTAACCATCCAACAACATGATTCATAAAAAATTTCAACCACATTAAAGATAAGTTCGAAAGGAAAATTGGAAGTCAAAACAGAATTACTATTGGATCAAAAGAAAATCGTTACACAAGTGCTCTTTGGGTTGCATACATATCTGTTAGTTCAGTTTGCAATGCCAAGATCAATCACTTGGCTTGATTTTGTGACTAACATTCCCTTGAAGAAGATGAGTTCCCACAGATGAAATATGAGACCATGCTAGGCAAGGATGGCATGCAAATACTAGAAATTGAAAAGGCTATTCAGACACTTAGAGATGTTGTATATGGTGAAATTAATGACTTTGGGGAAACTAAGGTAGAGTCAGAAAAATTGAATGAAACCAAAACTATAAGAGAGATTTATGAATTTGTTAGTAGTGGTTACACCAACAAATAAACTATCTTGGTATTATGGGATAAAACTAAGAAAACATTTGTCAATAATAAAAGCTCTAATATGATCACCTGCATGCTGAACACAAAAGTTTAATGATATAACAAAATATGTAAAGGTGGAATTTATCCATTTCATTTTCAGTTAAAGTATGAAAGGTAATAGGTTTGAATATAATTTAGAAATGTTAAAATTAACTCGTACAGAGCATCTACAAGTGTCAACGTTTCATGAAGTTTGAAAGAAGAGGAAAAAGCTTTATTTTTGGAAATGATTGCTTTAGTATAACTTCAAAGACTTGTTTAAGATAAATGGGAGTGAATTTTAAAAAACCTAAAGATTTTTTCTTCAGCATGGACTCATCTAAAAAAACCTCTTTTAGTTTCTTCATAGATGTCACAGTTTGGGAGAATCGAAGTAATCTTTTAGCATCTTTTCCCATATTTTTAATTTATTATTTAAGTCATCAATTTCAAATGCAAATTCTGAGGAGATGGAGCGGAATATGGGAAAATGGAAACATGTATTTTGTTAATAACGGGTCGAAATAGAAAACCCTCTCTTTGTTTTTAAATAGATGTCACCATTTGAGATATACATGTGGGGCTTTGAATCCTATTTTTCCAGGAATCCGCCTCCAAAAAAGCTGGAAACGAGTTAAACATGTCTTTCTATTTGTAATTGTTTCTATTTCTAGGAAAGCAGTTAGAATTAGAAATGGAGATTGGTTATAGGTAGTGTTTTCTATATAAACATATCTAATATATATATATTTAGGGTTGTACTTTCAAGAGCAGAGAGGCTCTTTCATTGTAATAGCTTCAATTTCTGTAAATGAATAAAGTTGCGGAGAGGAAATGTTGAAACTTTCCATGTTAAAGATTCTTGTTCCATCACTTTTCTCAGTAAGTTCAAACTTCTATGTGATTGTTTTTCCAATTTCCCACCCCATTTTTGTTTTTTCTTTCATGTTTTAACACTAGTTTTATCAACGAAAATTCATCTTTGATGCTCTAGGTTCATTTATTCAAACCATTTTCTGCTAAAGTTTTTACAGAACTCACCCTAGTTAGGTGCTCTATTTAAATGGATTGTCTTATTTGTCTGCTAATCAACCTGCAAATGCCTCAAGACAGGAAATGGTTTCTACCCTGCCTTTGTCCATGATTCTTTCAAACTCCAACCTCTAGCAATCAACTCATATTTGATTATTGACCCTATTTCCCAATGGTCTCTTTCATGACTATCTTACCAAATCTTAAAAAACAAAACTTTTCCTATCAGAAATATGACCTTCTGAGTGTTATTGATTGAATATCTTGAGTGAGAAGGCTTTCAAATCATTGAGAGATCTCTCTCTGACTGTATAAGGTCAGAATACATCCAAAAGTGGTTATATGGTTACCTCAAGGTTTCCATGATCCAACCCAATGAAAATCTATATGCTAACAATTACCATGTATCCAAATATAATCGTGCATAGTGACTTAAAATTAGCTCAACTAAATATGTAACTATATATGTTATTGTTTTTAGAATAGAACATTTTGCACAAGAGGTATGGTCAAGAAAGTGAAGACTTTATCCTAAAAGTGTTTTTTCTTAGTTGTGGTATTGAAATCAACCAACCATTGTATACCTTAATATCTAAAACACATATGTATAATATTCAAGATGTTTATGGATAGGTAGACATTAATGATCAATTATATTATATTGAAATAAATTTGTAATATTGTATATGGATTCATCCTAGTAATGTACATAAATGGAGGGAAAGGAAAGACAACAAAGAGATGTCTATATATAGTATAGATATGAAGATAGACAATGGTCAATGGCTTTGAAATCCACAAATAGAAAGGAAAGTTTATACATAGAAGGACATAGCTACAAATAATATGTGCAAATAAATATTTTCATTGTGATGTATAATGTAGTTCATTGGAAAAAAAAAAAAATCCCAAATGACCCATCCATCAAAGGTGTTGTCAACAAAATAAAAATTGTCTTCTACAAACTTTATTTTCTAGTTGTGGCTTTGAAACCCAGGGATCATTGTCTATCTTGAGATCTATAATACATAGACATAGTAACCCATTATATGAAAGGTATGGTAAAGGAGGAGAAGGATTGTTGTAAGAGCTTAGATAGCTTCTATATGGAAGAAATTCATAGTGTTAATTTTTCTTCAAAATAGTTTAATGATTTGTATATGTTCAAGAATGGATATATTCGGGAGGGCTATATGTTAATTATTTTCTTGTTGCTAATGTGAAATGTGACATAAACCCTTATACATATTATTATCGATTGTACTTAAACATGATGGCTATATTTGGAGCTACGGAAGACAAAAATGGTAAACCAACAGCCTATACATTGCTTCAGTTCATGGAGAACAGAGAAAGGAAATGCATATATCTAAGGCGTGTTAGATTACCAATGGTGCTCACTGAAATAACTGCCTCTATTGTATTTCATTATAAAAATATGGAACATATTCCAATTTAACAAGGAGAATATGCCTAGATTGTATTATAAAAATAGGGAACATATTCCAAAGTAACAAGGAAGACCTATTATAAAAATATGCAACCTATTCCAGTTCTCATGAAAGAAGGAATATTGGATTATTCATCCTCGTTAAAAGGTTCCTACAAATGTCTCAATGTTTGGTAATGTGATCTATGTTTGGCCCAAGGAGGAAGTAACCTTGTGCTTGAATGAAGTTTGTAAAGCACCTTATTGAATTGTCATGTAATACAAATGTTTTAATTGTAATATGTACAATGAAACCCAATGTTTATCTATATTTCACCTTTTTTTTTAACTCCAACAATTTTCTATGAAATTATCAACATTATATGGAGAATTGTTTGACTATATGACTACGATTATGCCGGTTTTTTTGGGAAACATGGTTTATAAATTCGTCCTTTTTTTAAACCTTAAGCAATTTTTTTCTTGGAATTCTCCTTAGAGAGGACTGCAATCTGGTTGTGTTTATCACAATAAATGCATTAAAAAACAACCATATGGAATAGTTTGTAATAACTCCATATAGGTAAAAAAAGGAATTTTCTCCACATGAATCCAAGAAGAGGGGTTGATGTATCTATTTGACATGTGAATCAGATGTTCCAATTTTAACTAATTGACAAAATCGTGTTTGGAAACAAGTATGAATATCTTGGCCAATGAAACTCTGAAGTTTCCACTAAACGCAACAATTAATTCAGAAATTTAAATTAACTTTGCATTATATTATATGGAATCGTCCTATTAAAGTACATCAATGGAAAGAAAGACAACACAAAAAACAAATGTCTATATGTATTATAGATATGAAGATAGACAATGGTTGTTGGCTTTGAACTCCACAGGTAGAAAGGAAAGTTTACAAAGTAGGAAATAACTACAAACTATATATGCCAATACAATCTTGCATTGTAATGTATATTGTAGTTCAACAAAAAAATGTCATTTGACATGTCTTAAATTTTTCTTTTTTTCAACATGACCCTTGCATGAAACTTATGGTCAAGAAAAATAATACTTTGTTCTAGAATATTTTGTTGGTTGTGGAGCCTAATCTTCTAGATCCAGAGATGTTATTGATCAGCTGTGTTTGTACCCTAGGTTTACTATACACTCATCCCAACTAGGGGGTTCAGGGGTGAAGCCCCTGAAGCTTTTTTGGGGGATGAATGTTGGCCAACAGTTTGCAGACCCACTGTATTGGGTGACCTGTAGTATTTTCCCATGGTATTTCCCCTATAAAAGAAAATCATTGTGATACGGTTGGGCATTTTATTGTAGCATTGTAAATCATTTATGTGATTGTGAGAGAGAGGCTGCGAGAGTGTGAAGAGGAAGTACATTGGGGTTGTTGTAGGTTGTATCCCTTTATTTTGTTGGATGGTATAATAAAAGGGACTGACAATTTCTGTGTGGACATATCCCATCTTGGGTGAACCATGTTATATCTATGTCTCTTTTGTAATGTGTTTAATGTGTTTGCATCTTGTTTAATTATTTAACTGTATAATTGTTATTGCTATGCGATCCTTTTTTCTAACAGCTTCCATTTATTGATTGTGGTATTTAAACCCAATGATCATTGTATATATCAAGATCTAGAATATATAAACATAGTAACCTATTATGTAAAATGTGTGCTCAACAACTATTTTGGTCTATTTTGGCAACAAGTATGACAACTTTCCCAATAAAACTGTGGAATTCCCACCAAACACATTGCAATTCAAAGCAACAATAAAAAACAACTAAAATGTTTATGTTTTGGTTGGAATGTTTTTGAATCGTGATGCTATGTATTGTTGACAAATTTTGTTTATGACACCGGGAATGCTGCAATTCTATGAGAGACAAAAGAGGATGTATGGGTGCATGAGGTTTTGGGTGCAGAAACAGCTTGAACCATCCCACATTTTTCCATATTCCCCAAGGGAAAATGGCCACATCCATTTAGAAGCAATGTACATCTTATGCTTAAGTCAACAAAAATGGCAAATTTTGTAGGAACCTTCAAAGAACTATAGAAGACAATACAAGGCTTATATTCAGACGCAAACTGATTATTAATGGTCCATTTAGCTGCAATGGGCATCGTATTCTTAAATCAGAAAGAATGCCAAAAGATAGAGGAAATATAAAGTCACTACAACAAGAAAGAAAAGACTTATTTTCAGACACAAAATGGTTATATATGGCCTGTCCAAGCAATGCCATGGATTGATGGCAATTTCTGTTTCTTAGATTGGCAATGCAAATCTATGATTGACAAAATGGCTTGCATGGATGGAGATTTTTTTATGTAGAACCATATTTAAGGAAAGATCATGTGTTAGTGTTTGCAGATCGGGCATTTGGTAATGAAACTGAACATTCACTACAACAAAAACTGGATTTAGCGTCTCTTTTTGCATCCTTTTTTGCGTCTAGACCATCTTTCAGTGTATTTTTCTTCAATTTTTGGACAAAATGGCGCAATTTCACAGGTTGGTGCTATTTTAGGCGTTTTTTGTGTCCTTTCTCTAAATCTGGTGCAAATTGTGGCATAATTTGCATTGGGTTTTGCACCTGGTTATGCGCCAGGTTTTGCATCAGGTTTTGCAATAGGTTTTGAGCCTAGTTTTGCACCTAATTTTGCGCCTAGTTTGTACATCTACTCTTGCTGTGCCCCCTTTTACGCCCATGTTTGCCTCAACTTTTATGCCCTTTTTTTCATCCACTTTTGCATCATTTTTTACATCCACTTTTGCATCCACTTCTGCTTCTTTTTTTGCATCCCTCTGTGTGCCACATTTTGCATTAAATTTTACATCCTGTTTTGAGTCTAGTTTTGCATCTCATTTTGTTTTAGCCATTTTTGCATCCACTTTTGCATCCATTTTTTCGTCCACTTTTGCACCCACATTTTCATCTCTTTTTTCATCCTATTTTGCATCCATGTTTACGTCTTTTTTTGCATCTACTATTGCATCCACTTTTGTTCCATCCCAATTCACACCCATTTTTGCGCTTACTTTTACACCCACTTTTTCTTCAACTTTCGCATCCACGTTTGCATCTTTTTTTGCATCCAATTTTACATCAGTTATTGCATCCCTTTATGCATCCATTTTTGCATCCACGTTTGCATCGGGTTTTGCATTGGGTGTTACGACTACTTTTGCATCTACTTTTGTTGCATCCACTTTCGCATCCAATTTTTTATCCAATTTTACATCCATGGTTGTATCCACTTTTGCACCACTTTTTTCATCATGTTTTGCTTCCATTATTGCATCATTTTTTGCATCCACTTTTGCATCACCTTTTGCATCCATTTTTGTTGCACCCCATTATGTGCCCACTTTTGCGCCTACTTTTGTTGCATCCATGTTTGCATCCATGTTTTTATTCACTTTTGCATCCAATTTTACACCCAGATGTTGAAGATGAAAATGAGGATAATGATTATGATATTGAGGATGGTTATGATGATGATGATAATGTTGTTGATAATGAGGATAACGATGACAATGATGATGATGATGATGACGATTATGATGATGATGATGATGATGATGATAATGGCAATGACGAAATCACCGATGATTATGATGGCAATGAAATGAATGATGTTGATGGTGATGATGACAACGACAATGATGATGAATACAATGAGAATGATGATGTTGATCATCTTAAAAAAAAGTTTTTATTTTCATGCATAAATCATGTGTGTCCTCCATGTCCCTTTTCCACTAATCACATATTTTGGGTAGATGTTATTTCTTATTCCAAAGGTAATGATGAATAACTCATGAAAATGCCAATAATCATGATGATGATGATCTCAAGGACAATGGCGATGATGATTATGCTGATGATGATGACTATTGTGATAATCATGATGACAATGACAAAGATGACGACGATGATCATGATCATCATCGTTTCCATCATCGTCATCATCAAAAACATCATCACTGTCATTGTCATCTAGTTCATCATCGTCATCATTTAAAGCATATTGGTATGTTTACCAATTAAAGCATGCATAACAAGTTAGATTATTCTAAAACACCCCACCAAAGTACAAAATTCAAACCACAAGGGAAACATGATGACGACGATGATCATGATCATCATCGTTTCCATCATCGTCATCATCAAAAACATCATCACTGTCATTGTCATCTAGTTCATCATCGTAATCATTTAAAGCATATTGGTATGTTTACCAATTAAAGCATGCATAACAAGTTAGATTATTCTAAAACACCCCACCAAAGTACAAAATTCAAACCACAAGGGAAACATAATATTGAAATTGTTCACATTTTCTTTCTCCCAACAAAACATGCTTCATTTTAGGGAATTATGTTAAAATACATACATTCATAGTCCATCCATACTATACTTGTAAGAAATATAATACTTAATACTTAATAGAATTTATAAAATAGGTAAATATTTTATAAACACCCTTATGATATATGAACTTCTTTCACCTTAATAATGGTAAAATATGTAAATATAATAATAATATATAATTAATATAAATATGTTACTATAGTTCATATGTTAAAAGATTTAATATAAATAAATATATGATGATGATGATGGTGGTGGTTAACGTCCCCTGAGACCAAAATTTGGTCTATCGGACCCTGAAGAAGAAAATTAACTAGTTTCTTTTAAAGTGATATTTCTATGCTCAAAGATCTTGGAGAGAAGCGTCCCGAGCTTACTATAATTTTGACAAGCTAAAAGGCTAGGAATGTCGGTATTGCAA
>LPNX010501617.1:304937-361529 GCA_001517045.1 Pseudotsuga menziesii
CATGAGTAGACAATAAGTCACAATTTGTTTCCATCTTGTTTACCTTAAAAAGTTTCTCATGTCGGTTAGTTCCCATAATAGAGGAAAACTTGTATTTGTCATATTCAGAAGATGAAGAACATACATTCCTGTTCTAGTCAACATTTCTTGAAGTTCCCTTCATTTCTGCTAGTCTACTATGCTATCATATTATATCTAATTTCACTAGGGCAACCATTTTATGGATTTCAGCAACCTTTAAATCCAATGCATGTCTGATGGTGCAATGCTAAAGATGAATGACACCAAGGAAATTTGTAATGTTCAAACATAATGAAGGAAGTAGGGGATGGAAAAATCCACTAATTTGCTTATAGAAATAAAATTTACCCAGCTGAAAAAAGAATCAGTACTGGGAAATGAGTATAGCTACACACAATCAAGGAAAATATGCTCTATTTTGAGCATACATTTAATTACTTGGGCATTCTAGGTTTTCTAGTGTCCATCCATGATAATGATAGTTCTCGCTACTCACTATATGCTATAAAACTCCCCAATTCCTTAAATACTGCTTTTGGGATGTCCCTTCAAGATGGCATTAGTTTATAGGCATATTCTATAGGGTTCCTTGTTTATCCACACTTTTAAGTTGTACATATATACTTTCTTTGAGTTGCACCTTCTAGATGGAAGGACCTAAATCTAAAACATCCAAAAGATTGACTACCCAACTTGTCATTTTAATGCATTAATTTGAATAGATATTTCTGATTAGATATAGGTAGAGTTTCAACATGATAACATGCAAATTTTGTTTTCATTTTCTGATGAGATTTGAGCATACACAAAAACACACACAAACTTGTGCTTGCATTGGACATTTGAGTATCTAGCAATGAAAGGCAATTTAAGAATCAGAACATGTAGATTTAAACTCAATATTAGGAAAATAGAAAACGCTTTGCATATGTATGCCAAATCAAGATGCACAGTTCAAGAGAAACCTTGTATGCATGGCAACTTATGGATAGCTTGGGAATTTAAACTAGTACCTACCCCCAGTGAGCGAACTCAGACCTCCACCACCAATCAACCAAAACGAACCAAGGAATCCACACCTAGGCTCAGGTCTTCACTTCCAATCAACCAAAACCCCTGGCTCTGAATTCTGTTAAGCTGCCAGTAGGAAGGGGTTGTTCACTACAGGAGTATACAGCTCTGCTTTTGGCTAGCACTGAGCAACAGATGATATCAGGGATGTAGCTGACGATATCAGGGATGTAGTACGATTTTTCTTATTATCACCTACCCCATGTGTCTTTTTCCAGTTTTCCTGCCTATGTACTTCCCTCTTAATATCATCATTTCTTGGAAAAAGTTTCATAATGCATTTGATTAGATGTATATTTTTGCATTTTCAACATTTCCAGACAATCTTCCATTTGATGTCACTGCACCATTGTTATGTGCAAGAATAACTGTTTACAACCCAATGAGATACTTCCAGATGATAAATCCTGGAAAGAGCTTCGGAGTGGCAGGTCTTGGTGGTTTGGGGAACATGGCTGTGAAGTTTAGGAAGGCTTTTGGCCTGAAAGTTACAGTTATTAGCACGTCTCATACTAAAGAAAGTTACAGTTATTCGATGCCATATTTTCTTCATTATTGTCATTGGCACTTGCTATGCCTCCTTTATTCAATCCTTCTACAATTTTCTTGGTTTCATCTTCAGCTTCAATTCTTTCCCTTTTTACTAAATGCAAATGTTCATCAAAGTTAAGTTTTCATGCCTTGATCTGTGTCCTTTTCTATCGATGATCTACTCCAGATAATACTTCAAGAACATTTTCTTCTTCCATGCAAATATTTATCTTTATTTCATTATCTGATGTCTATGGTAGAGTTGATAACCCTGAATTATGTTTCTTCAAGAACTTTTTTTTTTTCTTCAGAATGGAATTGTGATGCAAAGAAGTGTTTGGAACTACCCTAACTTCATTGTCTTTAGTCACAAATGTAGAAAGCACATGATCTTTGAAATTAGGAACATAATATTCATGAATATTTTCAAAACCCTTTTCACCCTCCAAATTTTCTTTACAGTTTGAAACCTGAATTCTCTCTTCAGTGTTTCCATGTTTAAAAGATTCAAAATCGTTGACAATGTTATCTATCACTATTTTTCTACGATCTAGGAACTCACTTTCAGGCACTAATCGAGAACCTCTAATTCCTTTTTCCATGCTTTGCATTTTCTGACCAAACTGCTTCACTCATGGTCTGCTCTGAAATAATGCTTGTCTCTGGTGATTGTATCCTAATTTCTTCAAGAGAAACGTTGGTACTATCTTTCTCTTATTTGATTGGGATTTTTTTATGTTACATAACTGAGATTTTTTTTTAAAGGAAAAACATTGTCTAAAATTGTATAATGGGAAAACATTGCTTGATATTTTTTTTAATGGAAAAATGCCTGAGATTTTTTAAATGGAAAAACATTGCCTGGAATTGTTTAAGTTGCCTGATATTTTTTTTAAATGGAAAAAACGTTGCCTAAAACTATTTATTGGAAAAACGTTGCCTGGAATTGTTTATTAAAAAGATGTTGCCTGAAAATGGAAAAACATTTCCTGAGATTTTTTAATGGAAAAACACTCCTCAGATTGTTTAATGGAAAAACTTTGCCTGAGCTTTTATGTGAAAAAATATTTTTTGGTTGAGTTTAATCTCCCATGCCTAAGTAAAAATGATTTGGACTGAGTTTAATCTCCCATGTTTGAGTAAAAACGTTTTTGACTGTGTTTAATATCCCATGCCCGAGTGAAAAACTTTTTTGACTGAATTTACTTTGACAAAAAATATTTTTCATTAAGTTTAATCTTCATACCTCAGTAAAAACGTTTTATAATCAATTTAATCTTTTAATGCTTGAGTAAAACATTTTTGGACTAAGTGAATCTTTGGATGCAGTAAAACATATTTTATTGAGTTAATATTTCAATGCCTTGTAAAATGTTCATATGCTCGAATAAATTAATTTTAGGGCTGGGCGTTTTCCACACCAAAACCAAACGAAAATAATGGCCTAAGTTAAATATTAATTATTTTTAAATGTGAGATAATTTTTAATGGATTCATTTTAGGGTTGTTGGTTTCCCATGCCACATCTTAAAGATGGCTAAAGTAATAATATCATTATTTTATTTATATATGTATTACAAAAAAAATATTAAAATAAGAAGGGACATAGCCCATATTTAAAAATTAGGATTGATGCATAATGGGCACAATTCAATATTCAAATCATATTTAGTCTTTGCTATACAAATATGTGTGTGTGTGTGTGGTTCATAAATTTCATGTATATTGAACAAAGAGGACAAAGACCATAGAGGGCGTAGCCTTAGTTCCTTGGTGAGGAACCCTACACATTTATGTCTAATTATTTTGCATGGTGACAGAAAAGAATGCATGTGGAGTATCATGTCAATATACTAGGTAGAAATATAAAGGGGTATAAAAAATGTAAATGAAAAAATGGATACATGCAATATACACTGAAAATAGGGGTTTTTTTAAATTGGGAAGGCATATTGGGAAGGGTTTAAAAAAAATGATTCTGGGAGGTATTTTCCAATATTTTTTGAAAATAGGGGTATTGTTTCATATGCCACGAACGAACATGCTGTGGCATGGTTTCACTAAGTGAAGACCCCGTAAATGGAGGGGCCACACAGAACTCTATCAAGGTTGCACAGGTGATCATCTCTTTTTTCACTTGAAATAAACATATTTCTATCTTTTTATTCAAATGCTATTAGTTCTCTTCGTCTCTGATCAGGTAGTTTTCTATGGATTATATTTTATAGTGGATGCTCCAAATTCCTGGTGCAACAAGCTACATAGGGTGCATTGGAAAGGACAAGTTTGGGGTAGAGATGAAGAAAAATTCAAAGGCTGCTGGAGTCAATGTAAGTTCAATTATCTTCAGTATTGTTCATTTGCATTGTTTTATACTTTCATTTGGCTAATATTTACAAGAGTACTCTATTTTCCTAAATATCATTAATATGAGAAACTGTTTTTTTGCGTTTCATACAGGTGCAATAGTATGAGGATGAAACAAAACCAACTAGTACTATGCGGTGTTCTTGTGATTGGGGGTGAAAGGCGAGGACTAAAAAGTTCTCTTAGCAGTGTTATTGTATAATACTAGCTCTTTGGCCACTGACACCCAACACCTGAGTTTCTTGACCTATCATGAGTTCTTCTCTTACCATCCCATTGCTGAACAAAATCACATCATCAATGAATAACAATATTTATGTAGAAACACACATCCTCAATTGGATTCTACAACTATTTCTTAAACACATCCATTATTCTTTGTCCATATCAAGTTTAGGTTATTAGGTATGCATCAATACATTATGTTGTTGTTTAAGACCCTTTTGCAGACCACTTTAATAGATTGCGTAATTGTTTAGGATATTTTGTTGTTAATATTGTTCATCTTCCTGATTCTTAAAGGGTGTTAGCTCATTGGAAGAGCGCCTGCTTTACAAGCAGGAAGTTGGTGGTTCGATTCCTCCATGCCCTAATGATATTGCAATGTATATCTAAAGGTAAAAAATGTAGTAGTGCAATATGGATAATATTAAACACAACACTAAATGCAAAAGATGATGTAAAATTGGGCGTCACACCAAACACAAAATTGGATGCAAAAGTCAACCTTATGTCAGACGCAAATGTGGACACAAAAATGGATGTCACACTAAATGCAAAATTGGATGCAAAAAGAGACTCAACACTAGACACAATTAATGACTCAAAACTAGATGCAATACTAGGTCCAAAACTAGACGCAACAATAGATGAAAAAGTGGACTCCTAACTAGACGTAAAATTGGACATTAAATTGAGCACAAAATATGGTGTATCAATGGACATAAAACCAGGCGTAACACCAGGTGAAAAACTGGAAGCAACACTTGGCGCAAACAAAAACTTAAAATGAGACACAATATTGGATGCAAGATGGGACAAAACATTGGATGTAAAACTAGAAGTAATATTGAATGCAAGATTGGATGCAAAATTGGACACAAAACTAGATGCAATATTAGATACAAACATGGTTGCAAAACTAAGCGCAACACGGGGTGCAACATTGGGCTCAAACATAGATGCAAAAAAAGACATCAACCAGGATGCAAACCTAGATGCAAAATACGACCTAAAACGAGATGAAACATTAGGCACAAACATGGATACAAAAAAACATGTAAAACAAGATACAAAATTAGATGCAAATGGGGATGCAACATTATAAGTAACATTGGTTGCAAAACTAGACGCAATATTGGGCTGAAAATCGAATGCAAACCTAGATGCAACGTTAGATGCATAATTGGACACAGAATTTTATGCAAAACATGGTGCAAAATTGGGTGCAAGACTCAATGAAAAACTAGGAGCAAAATAAGACATAACGTTGGATGCAAAAATGAGCGTGAAATTGGGTGCAAACAAGGATGTAACAAAGGATCCAAAAAAAGATGCAATAGAAGTTGCAAAATTGGGCGCAAATAAAGGCATAACAAAAGATGTAAAACATTGGGCACAAAAATGGACACAAAAATGGATGTTAAAAAGGACGCAAAAATAGATGAAATAGATGGCGTTTTACGAAAATGTACAATGGCGCCAGGTTTAGTGTCAGATTGTTCACCATAATTTGGAAAAAAATACACTAAAATCCGGCGCTAAATTTGACGCTAAATCCAGTTTTTGTTGTAGTGATTGCAGTAAAGTTAAAATATCAAAATGGCAGTGCAACAATGTTTAGGTAGGCGTTGAAGACAAGCTCCTATGATATGTGGGAAAATTTGGATGAGTACAACTTGTTCTATGATTTAGGGGGGTAAGTATAGACTAACTATGGAGATTCATGAATTTTCAAAGAAGAATAGTCTCTCTGAGATGTCCTAACAATGCAAAAAAGGTGTTGGAAGAAAGTTTTAAGGAAAAATGGATTTGCAAGCAAACCAAAATGGGCAAATGTGGCTCTCCCTAATAGTAATATTTAGTGAGGAAATAAACATTTAGATGGAACATTTTTTCCAATGGGGAAGTTTATTTAGAAGTGGAAATCTGCACCAAATAAGGACAAGAAATGTACAACAAAAACTGTAGCAACAATTGAAGAGTCAAATCCAATGGTGTGTCAAATGGAATTTGGACAGGTGTGTCATTGGTCTGGAAAATGGAATTTGGACAGGTGTGTCATGTGTTTTGATAGGTGTTTTCTTAAATTGGTTTTGATGCAGCCTTATTTGCTAACCCGAGTGCGTATTTCCCGTTGGAAAACCTGTTTGTTGCTTTAAGGTCCATCCTGCGCTAACAACCTAGATGATTTTCGATCTTGCAGGCTTTAGGATTAATCTATGCTCCATCAAAGTATGAAGCTTGCAAAGAATAATTCTTATACATTCTCCAAACAAAGTATGATAAGGGAAGACACTGTTTTACTTGTGACCAATACATTTAGTTGCTTTTAAAGGAATGTTCTATTGGACAACTTGTTGATTGTAAGATATATTTTAAATAGTGCATGCATTTTGTTGAGATAAAAGAAGGATGAAACAATTCTTGATGCACCTAAATCCCAATATGTGAAAATGCCTTTTGGCGAAATGTCAGTGCTGCCACAAATTGTTGAATTCTTAAACAAGTAAGTAGGAATTGAAGAGTTGTAGATTTTTTTATAGTAGATGGAATATGAACAATTTGCAATGTACATGTAAATTGGGATATTTTTTTGTTAGTTTGGTTTTGATGCAACATTATTTAGTAATCTCAGTGTGGCTTACTTGTTGGCCCTAAAACATGTTTTCTACTACTTCCGTGAGTAAAAACATGGCAAGGCGGGTGATTTTCAATTTGCAAGCTTCACGACCTGTCTTGCGCACGGCTGGATTAGTAGGCCGACAAATGGATTTTGGGACATATTTCTCGTGTGTTTTGACAAGGTTAAATTATATGTCCTCACTACGTAGAACATATTTGGAAGAAAGTTCTAAAGAAGGATGGACTTGAAGTCAGAGTAGGGTGGCCAAGTGTGGAAATGTCAAATGCTACTTTTCATAAAGCCAATAATACTTAAAAGGTACAAATTTTTAAATAACGAAGTTACTTCAGAAGCAACCAACTGCTCCAAATAAGCCCAATAAAGGTCCACCAAATATTGCAACAACAATTGAAGAGTCAAGGGAAGCCATAGGAATAATATATGTTCAATAAAAGTATGCAGGTTGGAATGGTAAACTAAGTGTTTTTTTCGCATTTGTTACTTTACAGTTCATCCTGCACATGGATGGATTGATAGCCCGGGCGATTTTAGATCTTACAAGCTTCAGGATTGACAAGCTGGGGAATGGATTTTGGATAGATCATTTTGCATGTTTTGACTGGTGTTTTCTTAATTAGGTTTTGTTGCAGCCTTATTTGGATATATAACAAAACTATGATAAGGGCATGCACTCTTTTTCTCATGATCAAGACATATCAGATGCTTTGAAGCAAAGTACTATTGGACAACTTGTTGATTTTAAGATGATTCTTAAACAATGCATTCCTTTCTTTAGGTTAAAAAGTGATGAAATACTTGGATGCAACAATGGAGTTCAAGTCTCCAAGATTCCTCAAAAGTATGGCAAGTATCTCGGGGACAAATGGCTCGCGTTGATTGGTAAGTGTTTTGTTAACTGGGTTTTGATGCAAGCTTATTTCATAACCTGATAGTGAAAATAAGAATGCTTGACAATTCTCTAAGAAAACTATGATAAGGGAAACCACTATTTTTCTCATGATTAAGACATATCAAATTCTTTGAAGGGAAGTCCTATAATTCCTATTGAGGTTAAACAAGGATGAAACAATTGAGATAAATTATCCAAGATTCCTTGGTGGTATGGCGGGCGGAATTTGGGAAGATGTCTCTCGTTTCTTTGGAAGGTGTTTTGTTGAGTTTTGATGCAGGCTTATTTGGTAACATGAGTGTGGCTTCCTCGCTAGACCAAAAAAAATTAATTTCATTAGTCAAAACATGGCAAGCATGTTAATATTTAATTTTAAAGGTTTCCACAGCCAGACATGCACACAGCTGGATTGACATCCATATCTCATGTCAACTTGTTTTAATGCATGACTGATGCAATTCTATGATTGAGAAAAACGTTGCATGGATGGAAGATTTTTTGGATGTAGAAGCAACTTTTGCAGACTGGGTGTTTTCTAATGAAAATGAACATTGCATGAAAGTTGATAGAACACAATTTTTAAGTGCAATAATGTTTAGGCAGACCTTGAAGAAAGGGATGTATGATATTCGAGTAGCATGAAATGAGTACAAATTGTCCTCTATTGTAGAGAGGTGAATAGAGATCTAATATGAAGATTCATGATTTCCTAACAAGATTAATCACTCCCATATGTCCTAATTACGCAGGACATGTTTGGAATGAAGTTATGAAGGATAGATTTGTAGTCAAAGCAGAGTGGGAAAATGTTGATATGCCTAAGATAACTCTTCAGCGAGTGAATATATATTTAGAAGGTAGAATTGTTTCAATGAGAAAGTGTCTTCAAAAGTAGACATCTACTCCAAAGAAAGCAAGAAAAGGTCCAACAAACATTGCAACAACAATTGAAGAGATTAAGTCAACTATAGGATTAATCTATGTTCCAGAAAAGTATGAAGGTTCCAAAGAAGAATGTATAAAGTTTCCCTAAGAAAATTATGATAAGGGCAACCATGAACAGGATATATCAGTTGATTGTAAAATAATTCTTAAACATTGCATACCTTTCTTGAGGTTAAAAAATAAAGAAGCACTTGTTGTTGGGCATGAAGTGCTACATGTAAAAACTTATTTTGGTGAGTTGCAGCCGCTGCAAGAAAATGTTGACTTATTAAACAACTAGAAAGGACTTGAAAAGGTGGATTTTTTTTCATAACATATGAAAGTGATTAGAACAAAACATGTTTGTATGTTTCAGTATTGAAGCAAATTCATTTTCCACTCTAAAATCTAGTAGACCTATCTTTTATGGTTGAATTTACAACAAAATTATTCAAAGACATGGGCATAACTTATTAGTAAGGTTAGCTATAGAAAGAAATTACTATGTACAACATGTATTTGAAAATGCTACAAACTAACATTGTATCCACTAACATCTTATTCATAAGACTCCTACACAAGCATGCAATTCCAACAATTAGTGTTTCCCCTGGTAGACTAAATACCACGTTTCAAAACTACCCATACCCATTTCAAAACAACATTTATGTGACAGTATGCAAAATGAAACCTCAATTTGACAGTAAACATATAGTAATCGAGGCTAGCAATAATTCCACTGTCAAATGTATGCAAGATAATGTATATTTGTTTTAAAATAATTACAGAGATTGTATAAACCACAATTGTGCACTCACAATTCAAGACTAAGACTACAAAAATGAGGGTTAAATTTCCCATTGCAAAAAATATCTCAATTCAAAGGCACAAAAATAACAAGCAAATGTTTTCCTAGCACAATGAATGTCAAAAACAGTTAAGCATGGTGAAATAATACCTGTGAATTTGACCAAGTGGCAAAACCTCTGTCGTAAAACCTCTAGTGTAAACAAAGACCAACAAAACAATACAAGCAAACCAAAGCCAAAAAGTAGCAAATATTGGTTACTTGAGGATTTGTATAAATGTCGCAAACAAAAGGAAATGCAACAAACCCAGTGAGTCAAAGAGTCTGACAAGATCTTAGAAATCCTCATAAGATAAGATGCAATTAAGAATGAAGCTCGTATCTGAATGAAACGACCATCCTTCTTGCATTAATGAAGAAACTATGCATTGATGGAGCATTACGGGAGAGCATTGATGTCGATGAACATACATCGATGATGTGTTCTTCATCGACCTGAGCGGTGGTGAAAAAACAAGCGACCATAATGACTCCACAAACCCTCAACATAAACACAAGCCACTTGGAAACAAAACTAATACTAAAAATCCCTCGGCATGAAACCTTCGCAATGGGTATGTCGAATTTGCAGAGAAATGAGTATGCCCAATTCGCAAAGAAATAAAGACGTTCCATCTGTGCAATCAAAGAAGGAAGAACACTACAATGAAGGACACTGGGAAAGATGGGTTGTCAATCTAGACGTGCACAAAAAAATGAAATTGAGCAGCAAACATGCATCAAATAAACTTGTCAATAGAGGAGGCTATTAATCCAGCTCTCTGTAGGATGGGTCGTTCCAAAAATCAATAGAAAATGGGTTTTAGGGACACCCTCAAAACACCAATCAAACCACGCAAAGCATCTGTCCAAAATCCATTCCGTAGGCTGTTAATCATGAAGACTATAAGATCGAATATATTTTGAGTTGTCAATTAAGTCATGGGTAGGATAAACCATGAAGCATCAAACGGGAAAACCACACTTAGATTACCAAATAAGGTTGCATAAAAACCGAGTTAACAAAACACCAGTCAAAACACACAATAGTCCAAAAGTCATTCCATGGCCTATCAATCTTGAATCCTGTAAGTGTTAAATTTTCATATGCTTAGCTAAGACATCAGTATTTCATTTCATTTTCATGACAAAAGCATATAAACAGGATCACTGAAAGATAGATAAGCACAACCATAAAAAAGGAACACAAAGATTTATCCTGGGAAAAACCCAGCAAAAGCTTGTTCAATATAGATGCCCCAAAAGGATAAAAGATAAAACCAACAAGGAGATCAAAGCCTGATCCTCCTCCTTCTCCAGCTACTTCTCTTCTCCACTAATGCGCTACCCAAGTGAGTGTGTGTGTGTGTCCCAAATGAGGAGCACTACACCTCTATTTATATTCATCCGTTCACTTAAGTTAACTCATTTGACATGTAGGCTCGAGTTACACATGTAGGCTCAAGTAACCACACTGGGGTGCTAATGACCCACCTTTACAATTATAGGGGACTACCTCATGACTCTTATTAGTTCTTCCGATTAGGAGCATCGGGGTACAATGTAATACAAGTGGTTCTCCCGGTAGGACCATCGAGGACCACAAAAAGATACATATAGAATATTCTTCAAAGTTACAATATTTCAACACTCCCCCTTAACGAGAAGGGTATTCTACAGCAACATCAACAACAACAAGAGTAGAGATAGGTGACATCATCAACATCAATAGGGTAACACATCTATAAATCATTGGAAGCTTTTCAACATCATGTAGTCTTCATCTTCAATCTTCAGTCTTCATCATCAGCAACATCTTCAGTCTTTGATCAGCAACATCTTCAGCATTTTGATCTTTCAATTAGCAACGACATCTTCAGCACTTGGACCTTTCGATCAGCAACATCTTCAGCACTTTGACTATTTAGTCAGCAATAACATCTTCAGCATTTTGACCTTTCGATCAGCAACATCTTCAGCACTTTGACTTTTCAATCAGCAACAACATCATCATATTCTGATCTGTCGATCATAATCATCATCACATTCTGATCTTTCAATCAGAAACATCATCATCATACTCTGATCTTTAGATCAGAAACATCATCAACATAGAAACATCATCATCATACTCTAATCTTTCGATCAGAAACATCATCAACATACTCTAATCTTTTGATCAGAAACATCATCATCATACTCTGATCTTTCGATCAGAAACATCATAATCATAGTGCGTCATCATCACACTCTGATATTTAGATCAGTACGTCATCATCATCATACTCTGATCTTTCGATCAGTATGTCATCATCATCATACTCTAATATTTCGATCAGTACGTCATCATCATCATACTCTGATCTTTCGATCAGTACGGCATCATCATCATCAGCAAAAACCTGCAATACACAACTCAAAGACAAAAAGTCTTTGGATCACTTTTGGACTTAAAGTCCAGGGATGATACAATCCCACCACATTCTCGACAACCGAAGTTATCGGATTGATTACGGGAGAATCAGTCCCTGTAACTTTAGGACTAAGTCCACGGACGATGCAATCCTACCACATTCTCGAGGACCGAAGCCACCGGATTGATTACGGGAGAATCAGTCCCTATCACTTTAGGACTATGTCCAAGGATGATGCAATCCTACCACATTCTCGAGGTCCGAGGTCACCAGATCTATTATGGACAGATGTCCCGGGATGATACAATCCCACCACATTCTCGACAACCGAAGCTACCGGATTGATTACGGACGAATCAGTCCCTATCTCTTTAGGACTATGTCCAAGGATGATGCAATCCTACCACATTCTCGAGGACCGAGGTCACCAGATCTATTATGGACAGATGTCCCGGGATGATACAATCCCTCTTCATTCTTGAAGACCTAGGTCTCCGGATCACTTTAGGGCAAGTGCCCAGGGATGATACAATCCCGCCACGTTCTTGAGGACCGAGGTCACCAAATCTATTATGGACAGATGTCCCAGGATGATACAATCCCTCTTCATTCTTGAAGACCGAGGTCTCCGAATCACTTTAGGGCAAGTGCCCAAGGATGATACAATCCCACTGCAAAATCACTACTCCCTCTTTCGGGGAATATCTTTTCGAACCACACCAAGCTTGTCTCGAAAGTGTTCGAACTTCACTCGGGACAGAGGCTTTGTCAACACATCAGCAACTTGTTCATCAGTACTCACATACTGGAGCTTTATGGCTCCCTTCTGCATCATATCACGAATGTAGAAATATCTTATTTCTATGTGCTTTGATCTGTCATGAAACAAAGGGTTCTCTGTCATCTTTATACAACTTTGGTTATCACATAGAATCACAGTAGTGTCAAACTCTAGGTTGAATAATCCTGACATTAGCTTCCGAAGCCATATGGCTTCACAACTAGCAGAGAAAGCTGCTATATATTCTGCTTCAGCTGTGCTTAGTGCAACACTAGATTGCTTTCTGCTAAACCATGAGATCATAGCAGATCCCAGACTATAACATCCACCTGATGTGATTTTTCTATCTGAGATACTTCCGGCCCAATCTGGATCTGTATATCCATACAATCTATACTCATGGCTATTATCATAATATAGAACAAAGTCTATAGTTCCTTTCAAATATCTCATCACATGTTTTGCAGCTACCAAGTGAACCCGTCTAGGTTGAACTAGATATTGACTTAAGGTGTTCACAGCAAAACAAATGTCTGGTCCGGTATTTGACAAATAAATTGATGACCCAATGATCTATCTGTAATGAGTCACATCCACTAACTCTGATGAGTCATCAGTTAACAACTTCAGGTTGGAATCCATGGGTGTGGACAAGGCTTTGCATTCCAACATGTTGAATCTTTTCAATATCTCTACTGCATACTTTCCCTGATTGAGAAAGATTCCTTCTGAACTTTGCCATACTTCCAGACCTAGGAAATAATGCATTAACCCAAGGTCTTTCATCTCAAATTATTCTGCTAGTCTCTTCTTGCTTTTCATAATCTGTTTCTTATTTCCTGTTAAGAATAAATCATCCACATATAGTAGTAGGATGACAGGTTCATCTTCTACAACCTTGAGGTAAAGGTTAGGATCAACTTTACTCTTGGTAAAGCCCATGCTTGACAGGAAACTATCTATCCTCTCATACCAAGCTCTAGGAGCTTGTTTAAGACCATACAAGGCCTTCTTCAACTTGCATACATGAGTATGTCTGTCTTCAACTTCAAATCCTTGAGGTTGTTTTATGTAAACTTCTTCTTCGATAACACCATTCAGAAAAGCTGTTTTCACATCCATCTGGTGTAAGTCCCACTTCATTATGGATGCAAGTGCCATGATAGTTCAAATCGAAGTATATCGTGCTACAGGAGCAAATGTCTCTTCATAATCAATTCCCTCTTTCTGAGAGAAACCTCTGGCCACAAATCTTGCTTTATACTTCTCGATACTTTCGTCAGCTGCATGCTTTATTTTGAATATCCATTTGGAGGATACTATACTCTTTCTTTCTGGTTTGGGAACTATATCCCATACATCATTCTTCATTATTGACTGGTATTCTTCAGTCATTGACTCTACCCATTCTTTCTTTTGTACCGCTTCTTCATAATTTGTAGGTTCTTGTTCTACCAGATCACACATCAAGACTACATAGTTGGAAAAAGTATTAGGTTTCTTTCTTTCCCTTGTAGAGCCTTCAAGAGCTCCATATATTTCTGCCTCTCGTAAAATTTCTCTTGTCCAAGCAGGCTTTCTTTTTCTTGATATCTCCATCATGGGAGGTTCTTGTGGTTCTGCCATGTCATGTTCTTCAGGAGCTTCATCTTCAGTGAGACATGTAGTTTCTTTATTTCTGGGTGGTGTCTCTTCTTCATACACTTCTTCAAGTTGGCACTTCCTGGATCTCTTGAGAGATGCCTCTTCATCAAATGCCACATATCGACTGATTTCCATGTGGTGGAATCCAGGAATGTAGATTCTGAATGCTTTGGATACTTCACAATATCCAACAAATATCCCCTTCTTTCCGGAAGGGTCTAATTTCGTTCTTTTCTCTTTTGGTATATGAATATATACTGGACAACCAAATATATTGAGGTGACTTACCTTAGGCTTCTTTCCCTTGAATATCTCTTCTAGAGTTTTGAACCCAAGAGCATTGTGAGATATTCTATTTTGTACATACACAACAGTTCTTGCCGCTTCTGCCCATAGGTGCATTGGAAGATCTTGCTCATATATCATTGTCTTCACTGCCTCCATGATGGTTCTGTTCTTTCTTTTCGCTACCCCATTCTATTGGGGATTGTAGGGAGTAGTTAGTTCCCTCTTTATTCCTGCATCTTTGCAAAAGGCATCAAAATATTTTGAGGTGTACTCTCCTCCATTGTCTGATCGAAGAATCTTAATTTTCTTGTCAAAAAGATTCTCTATCAATGCTTTGAACTCCTTGAATTTCTCAAACACTTCACTCTTTGCCTTCAAGAAGTATATCCAAGTCTTTCTTGAAAAATCATCATTAAATGTGATATAATATTCAAAGCCACTTAAGGATGTGGAAGACATTGGACCACATACATCTGAATGAATCAATTCCAACATACCTTTTGTTTTTGTTTCACTCTTCGGGAATGGATTCTTGATGTTCTTTCCCTTCACACATCCTTTGCAAATGCCTTCATGCTTGATCTTCATGTCTGGTAATCCCGTCACTACTTTGTTCACATGAGGTAGAGCCTTGTAATTGATGTGGGCAAGCCTTCTATGCCATAGTTCACTAGGGTCAGTGGGCTCATGCACAAAGGCTGTTTGTGAGTGCCCCTTGATTTTATGCAAGCCCCCTTCTTCTTCACCAATGATGATTGCATCTTCAATATTCTTTCCTTTGGGCCACATAAGTACTTGACCATCTATGAAAACAACTCTGAATCCTTTCTTATCTAAAGCTAAGATAGAAAGTAAATTTTTCTTTAAACCAGGTACATATAATACATCTTTCATTTTTAAGGGATTACCTGATTCAAGTTTGTAGCTTGCTTCACCAACTCCTTTGATCGGATATTGATAGTCATCACCTAGGGATACTTTCTAAGGAGAGCTCTTTTCTTCAAGTTTGGACAGAGTTTTCTTTTGTCCCGTCATGTGCTTTGAAGCAACATTATCAATAAGCCAAGTGTCTTCTCTAGGAGTCACAGACCCAGAGAGAGTAGAAAATAGTACATATTCTTCCGCATCTTCTTCTCTTGCTTGCTTTCTCGAAGGTCCTTCATCTTCTTCTTCTTCATCCTCATCTTCAGCTAGATGAGCATGATATCTTTTGTTGTTGTTGATCCTCTGCTTATATTCTTGCTTCTTTATAGGACAGTTTATGGCAATGTGTCCTATCTTGTCATAGTGGAAGCATTGAAAACCATAGTAGTCCTTACTTGATAGACTTTCTTTCGATCTTTGGAATTTTCTGGGAGGTTGATGCTCTTTGTGACTTCCCTTCTTGAAGATGGGTTGATTCCTTCTTCTTTTTCTGGTATGAGTGGCTAGGGCTTGATCATCCTCTTTTAGTAAGGCTTCTCTATTTGCCACTCTAGTCTCCTCTTGAATGCAGTCTTCCCATACCACATCAAACTGCATGCTTTCCTTCCTGGCACACATCATTTGAATGAATGATTCCCATGGTCTAGTGAGACCATTGAGAGCAGTCATAACCATTTCATCTTCATCAAGCTTATCTCCAATAGCTTCTAGTTGCTCTTTGGTCTGGGAAACCTTTGAAAAGTAGTCTTGGATGGATTCTCCATGACTCATCTTGATGCTCTTTAGTTGAGCTCTTAGATTCATCTTCCTGTTGATGTTTCTTCCCTCAAACATTCTGGAAAGGGCATCATACATTTCTTTTGGAGTCTTCTTGGATGACACTTGAGGAATCAAGTGATTCTTAATGGAGTCAGCAATAATTATTTGTGCCCTAATCATATCCTTCCTGTGCTTCTCCTTGGCTTCAACTTCTTCAGGTTCTGACACTTCTTCTTTTACATACTTATCAAGATCATTCTCTCAGAGAATGAGACCAATCCTGTATTTTCATGCTCGAAAATTCTCTATGCCTTCTAGCTTGTCTTCAAGCTTAGTGCTTGAAGTCATCTTGCTAGAGAATTACAAAAAATTGAAATTTTGTGGAATGAGAAACTGACCTTACCAGGATATGTGCTTGAATGAGGTGAGTTGACTGATGTACTTGGATTCTGGAAATCTCGATTCTTCACCTTTCAAATCAGACGATTCAGCTTCTGCAGAAATTCCTGTCACTGTTTCTGTGATATCTCCGCAATTGCTGCCCCTCTATGTCTGAAATTTCACAATGAGGTAACCTTGTATGTCCCTGATCCAACACCACAATTTTCATCAAAATTGGTTTCACCAATTTGGATTTATGATCCTTTTCCCAAGGTGACCTGTTATAGGATTGTTCAGAACAACGAAGTTGTACAGCATGCCATGTGTCACTGTTTCATATTCTAGGTATGAACTTTGTACCACAGAAATTATAGTCCGTGCCCTTTGTGGAACATCTTCAGTAATTCTATTTGGACCTCTGTATCCTAAGCTATAACAATTTTCCCCAGGTGTCCTGTTTAGGGATGAATTCTGGAAGAGGCTGGAACCCTAACTTGGAGGGATCATATCTCCTAGAATATAGCCAATGTAAGGCTGAATTTTGGAAACAGTGTACAGAAGGATTTTATCTTCGGCCTCTACAATTTTCAGCTCCTGAACCTTCTCCAATCTCAGGATATAGTGAATGTACCAAAACTTAGCAGTTTTAGTATTTAGGGTTTTTCTAGCTTGGGGTCAAACTAGGGTTTGACTTTCCCGGAGTTTCACCCAACCAAAAAAACTTGATCCAGGTCTCTAGAATTCGATTTTGATGAGGAGAGAAATTCTATGCTAGGCTCACTCAAAAATTCTTCTTCTACAAGAAGCCCTAATTTCCCGCACTGAAAACTGAAATTGCTTGGAATCGAATTCCGCTTCGACAGAAAGATGCGCCCTTCAATGGAGAGTCAGCCTAGCCTTCTTTTGCTGATCAATTGTGGAGAGAGAACCAAAAATTAAGAAGCCCTAGATTCTGTAGCTGCACAATGTCTTCTTTTCAGGGTGGCTCTGATACTATGTTAAAATTTCATATGCTTAGCTAAGACATCAGTATTTCATTTCATTTTCATGACAAAAGCATATAAACAGGATCACTGAAAGATAGACAAGCACAACCATAAAAAAGGAACACAAAGATTTATCGTGGGAAAACCCTAAAAGGAAAAACCCAGCAAAAGCTTCCTCAATATAGATGCCCCAAAAAGATAAAAGATAAAACCAGCAAGGAGATCAAAGTCTGATCCTCCTCCTTCTTCAACTACTTCTCTTCTCCACTAATGCGCTACCCAAGTGAGAGTGTGTGTGTGTCCCAAATGAGGAGCACTACACCTCTATTTATATTCATCCGTTCACTTAAGTTAACTCATTTGACATGTAGGCTCGAGTTAAATCATGTAGGCTCGAGTTACACATGTAGGCTCAAGTAACCACACTGGGGTGCTAATGACCCACCTTTACAATTAGAGGGGACTACCTCATGACTCTTATTAGTTCTTCCGATTAGGAGCATCGGGGTATAATGTAATACAAGTGGTTCTCCCGGTAGAACCATCGGGGACCACAAAAAGATACATATAGAATATTCTTCGAAGTTACAATATTTCAACAGTAAGATAAAAAATTACCTAGGCTATCATTCCAGTCGTGCACAGGACGAACCGTGAAGCAACAAACGGGGAAATCACACTCATTTTACCTAATATGGTTGCATCAAAACTGAGTTAACAAAACACCTATCAAAACTCGTGAAACATTTATCCAAAAACCATTCGTCGGCTTGTCAATCCTGAAGCTTATAAGATCGAAAATCACACGGCTTGTGAGCGCATGACGGACCCTCAAGCAACAAATGAGTTTTGCAGCGGGAAAGGCACACTCAGGTCAAGAAATAATCTTACATCAAAACCCAGTTAACAAAACACCTATCAAAACACGCGAAACATATGTCCAAAATCCATTCGACGACCTATCAATTTTGAAGCGTGTAAGGTCGAAAATCATCGGGCCTGTGAGCGTAGGATAGACCCTCATGCAACAAATAGGTTTTGCAACGGGAAATGCATACTCAGGTTAAAAAATAATCCTACATTAGAACCCAGTTAACAAAACCCCTGTCAAAACACCCAAAACACTTGTCCAACTGCCATTCGTCGACTTGTCAATCTTGAAGCTTGTAAGATCGAAAATCACGTGGTGTATCAGTGCGGGATGGACCCTCAAGTAGCAAACGGGTTTTGCAATGGGAAAGGCACACTCATGTTAAGAAATAAGACTCCATCAAAACCTAGTTAACAAAACACATGTCCAAACACCTGAAACACATGTCCAACTACCATTCGCCAAACCAATGACACACTCTCCAAATGTCATTCAAGTGATCGACGAAGAATCTAAGAGACTTCGTCTCCATTGTTTATTCAACCAAAAAATACATGGATTGCATTCGATAACTCATTAGGGAAGCTCAAATTGAGTGGGAGTGGAAATGATAATATGGATGGACGTCAATTCCATAGTCAAAGCTACTTCCATCGCCCACCCAAAGCCACTTGAGATTTAAGATAAATAAAATTCCCATTCTAAATTTTAGCCCAACTTTCTTTTGTGTCTTGGATAAAGGAAAACATTAATGGCTATTGTCTGCACCTAATGTAAAGTACTAAATTGCTATGGCAAGACTAACCCGGAAGGTCTAATAAACGGCCCACGAGATAACGAATCTATATGCATTTGTCTTAAATAGTCACATCATCCCATTGGGATCTTATCTTATCTGATGATCATTCCAAGCACAACCACAAAATCTTGTACTGGGATGGAAGGCGTACAGGCGGCGAGATGGAAAGTAAGACGGCCTAATTCGTTCAATGCTCCGAAGCTAAGCGCGTCCCACCGCGTATTGACCCATACAAAGACGGTCTAATTCGTTGAATGCTCCGAAGCTGAGCGCGTCCCACCGCGTATTGACCCATAGCGATTGTTTTTTCATATACGCCAATGAAAAACGCTCGCGAGGAAGGTGCGTCCCGCCGCCTATTGACCCCTTAATGTTGTTTCATAAAATCAATTCTAGATGGGCGGCTAGTATTGACCTGTCACCCGGTTATAGCCAACCTAAAAATCTAGAGGAGACTACGTTGGTGTTTCTCTATAAATAGGCAAGTATTCAATTCATTAGTTCCATAAACATATCAAATAGGCAAGTATTCAATTCATTAGTTCCATAAACATATCAAATATTCAGAGTGAGTGCGGGTGTTATTAGCAATGGGGAGCAGTTGTGGTAGGTCGGCAATGGCGCTGGTGCTCGTGCTTCTACTGGTTGGCGTCGGTGTTAATGCTCAAAACTGTGGCTGCGCCACTGGTCTGTGTTGCAGCCAGTATGGATTCTGCGGGACGACCTCTGATTACTGCGGCCAAGGCTGCCGGAGCGGACCCTGTTCCAACTCAGGCGGAGGATCTCCAAGTACAAGCGGTGGAAACGTAGGGAGCATCATTTCCCAGAGTTTCTTCGATGGCCTTACGGGCGGAGCTGCCAGCTCCTGCGAGGGCAAAGGATTCTACACTTACGACGCATTCATCGCAGCTGCCAATGCCTATTCTGGATTTGGCACTACCGGATCCGACGACGTCCAGAAGAGAGAGCTCGCTGCCTTCTTCGCGAATGTAATGCACGAAACTGGAGGTATATTATAAATCATCATGATTACCTCAGAGTCTAAATGTATAGTTTGATTTCAAATGTTAACGTGAACAGTACGTAATACATCAATTAATCAATTTGTACGTCATTATACCACTAGGGCTGTGCTCCATCAATGAGATAAATCCTCCACAGATCTATTGTGATCCGACCTACACCTCCTGGCCGTGTACGAGCGGGAAAAGCTACACTGGGCGCGGGCCTCTCCAGTTAAGCTGGTACGCATTTCATCATGCAACTATAATTTGTAATGGTGAAAAATAAAATGACTAATTAGACTGACTGCTGATTGTTAATGAACACAGGAATTACAATTATGGAGCGGCGGGGCAGGACATTGGGTTCGACGGGCTGAACAACCCTGAGATTGTGGCGCAAGACGCCACCATCTCTTTCAAGACGGCCGTGTGGTTCTGGATGAAGAACAGCCAATGCCACTCCGCCATAACCTCCGGACAGGGCTTCGGTGCCACAATCAAAGCCATCAACAGCGGGGAATGCAACACTGAAAATGCTGATGCAGTGAGCAAGAGAGATAGAAGAATTCAATACTACAATAACATCTGTAGCCAGTTGAATGTGGATCCCGGTTCCAATGTCTCATGTTAAATCTCTCCTTTCTTCTCTTCTATTCTATTCTTGGCTGCCAAATATATCAATAAGATGTCAATGACGTGACGTCCAGTAAATAAAAGAGTTGCAGTACTGCATCTCTCGTGTCGTGCATGAACTGACGATATCATCATCATAACATTAAGTTGAAGTGAACAGTTACAAATTTATCATTCAGTTTTTTAAATTTGCATGTTCATGTCATCATTTTCCTTTGAATTTTTTAAATTTGCATCTTCATGTTATCATTTTACTTTGAAAATTAAATTGGATTAGAATCCGTGACTCTCCATTCTTTGGAATCAATGAGCAAAATTTCTCATCTTGTTTTGCTTGCCTTCGCTCTGGGCTATGGTCAATATGTCAATGACAAGCGCAATCCAATCAAGTATGGTTTTCCAAGTTATGGTAGTTTTTGAAGGTAGAGAAACGAGGAAGGATTAGAAAATCAAGTTATGGTAGTTTTTGAAGATATAAAATGGAGGAAACATGATGAAGGTTAATAAATGAAAAGTCAATATTATTTAATATTAAAATTAAAAAAAAAAATATGTAAAAAGAGAATCTTAATAAACATAATTATAAAAATTAATAACACATAGAAAAACTTTTTATAGAAAAATCTCACGCTTAAAATATATTAATAAATAATTATAATTTGTTTTCAATACATTACATAGTATTTAATCTTCTAACAAGAGAGTTCTGCATCATAAGGTACATTATCATGATGCTTACAAATGTAACAAATGATGTGATGTCTATTCTTAATTGCTTATAAAAGGTGCAAAATATAAGTATTGTAGTAATGACTACACTTAATAAGTGAAATTAGCAGTAAAGCTCATATACTTGTCTCTAAGAAATGTTTTAATTTAAGTTGATATTTAATTTAATGTACTAAAAAAAATAGGAAAATACTAAGAAAATAAGGAAACAAAAATTAATAAAGTTAAGCTCTCAAATGAATTATACAATAAAATTTAAAATATGCCCCTATCAATAGTTTAAGATTACATAGATTTGAGACTTTGACTAATTAAAAGTTTTTGGATAGTACATGTTCTTAACCTTATCATTATTTACAGAAGCTTCACAATGAATGAAATAGATTTAAGCCCAACTTGTTCCAATTGAACCAAAAGGAAATGGGTGTAGGCCCACTTGCTTAGTACATTTCATAATAAATTGAGAAGGAAAGAGGTTTAGTGGGGCCTACAATCCAAGTAATGCAATGAAGTTGATTATATATCGTCAAAAGAAGTAAGCACTATTCTCAAGGAAAATTGTGTATTAGTTGGGTTTGGTGTGCAACATATATTAATTAATTATGAAATTCCATAGATCATTAAGTAGATGTAAATAACTTCAAGTTGATTTTGATTATTACTTTTAAGTACATATATTAATTACTTTTAATAAAGGTTAGGCTTTAATATTGTTATTAATAATTATAATAATTATTTTAGTCAAGTATTATTCAAGTGCGAGTGTCCCACAAGAAGAAGAGCTAAACAAGAAGTTAAGCTCCAGTAAGGTAAGTTATATGTGACACATAGTAAGGTAAGTCAAGCTTTCAAAGAAAGGAAAAAACTAGAAATGGAATATGTACAATTAAGAAAAATGGAGTTGAGGCTACTTGTTAATTTTGAAGATCTAGAAGGGCTTTCTAGTTGTAAAAGGCTTCTACAATTTAGAAAATTAATGCAAATTTTATTATCATGCATATGTAGAATGTAATATATTTTTGATATAAATATATTACAATTATTTTCTATCAAATTTAGTGCACGCTTCTTAATAAAATTTATAAAAAAGAAGAAGAAGAAGTCAAGAAGTAAATAATAAATGAAAAATTATTTTTTTAAATAAACATACACACATTAAGTTTTTGTAGTTTGCTTATATAAATTTGCATTTTGTATAATCTCTATATCTCATGAATTACAATAATCATTTGTTTGATTATCATTATATTAGTTTTAATAAAAGTACTTGATAAAACATTAAAAAAACAAGTTTAAATATATGTTTGATCTTGATATACAATATAATTAACTTTAATTAATTTTAAACCAATTATTATATAATTATATATTAGATATATTGACTTTGACATTACTATTTGGATTTCTTTTACTTTTATTTTATTGATTGTGTATTATGATTTATTTTGTAATTCAAAATAATTTATAAATTGATTGTACAGATCTATGGATAATGGTAGTAGGCCATTTTTTGATTAATAATACATTGACATGCATAATTAATTAAAATTACTTTTGTAATATTATAATACTTATAATTAGTTTATAATTTATCAAATTAATTGTATATTATTTCATTTATTTTTAAAGATCACAATTCTTTCATTTACATAATTTGAAGAGAATATAAAAGTTAAAAATATCCTTTTAAATTTCATCTTTTTAAACCTATCAATATTGTAAAATAGAGTATGTAAAAATACAACTCACATTTAAATTTAACTTTAATAAAAGTTAATTTACTTTTTTTAATTTGTTTATTTATTTATTTTTATTTAAATTTGTTTATAATAATTATTTGATAAAGTTAATTTGTTTATTTATTATTTTTATTTAAATTTGTTTATGATAATTATTTGATAAAAAGACATTTTCAATTATTGGTAAGTTTTTTTAAACAAGACATGTCTTTATATGTGTCAAAAAATGACAAGCATATTGTTTTATGAAGGAAAATGGCAAGTTTGATTATGCTCCAAAATCCTAAAAACCTATTTATTATACCTGGCGCAACTTATATTGTAATCGGTTGCAAGTCAAACTCTTTTGACTTTGTATTAGTTGCTGTCTATCAAAAAAATTAAAAGCTATTTTGTAAAGTATAACTTAGGGATTTGTAAAATATTTTTTTTAATTTTGTTCAAAAATTATTTTGTAAACAACTTATTGGTGGATAGAAGATGATGTAAACTTTGGAATTTGGTATCTGGATTTGAGTTGACATGTGGCAACAATGACATAATAATAATAAAATTAAAAAAATAAAAATTATATCCCATTGCCATCTGTTATATCACCTTTATTTTGCTTTTATGTTTTGTTGAATTGAGGACGAGTAAGGTAAAACTGGATCGATCGAAATTCAGAGCTTCCAATGGCGTCATCTCCACCGAATTTTTCCCGTCTGACTGTAAAGATTAAAGTGGACGGTCTCCCCGCCCATAAATTGCAAGAACACAAGGAACGTCTCGAATTGGGGAAAAAAGAAGTCACACGCCTGATTAGAGATTTAAGAAGGAAGGCAAGATTATTGGAGAACAATAACAGTGCAGCACACCGAGCACAACCAGCTAGAATCTACAAACGCAAGGACCTCGAAATACCAGAAGAAAGATCACTACCAGAAAACGCCATTTTAGATATTAAAAGAACAAGAATTGAAACAATAGGAGCTAAGGATAATAATTCTCCAGGTCTCGGCTCCGGGAAGAAACGAGCAGAAACCCTAGAATTAAACGTTCAGCCGAAGAAGACGAGAAAGCCTCACGAAAGCTCTGGCTCGGGTTCTCGCCGGCCACGGCCTACTGTTTATTCTTCTAAATATTCTCATCCTCCTGATCATGTTTATTCTTAGCCTGACAAGCAAAGAATCTTGAAAAGCCTTGACAAAGCTCTAGGGTTGGCCAACGGGATCACCAAGATACGACTGCTCAGTGATCTCAAAATAGAATATGACTAAGGCTTTCCTGTCGATATCTAATTCGATTTCCTGGGTGACGATAACATTCAGAAAGTGGAGAAATTCATCAATTATGTGCAACATCACATCCAGGAAGGTGGATTCAGTAGCACTGATGAAGAAAACATTGATATTCGCATTATCACTGATCAGATGGATGAGGAAATGGAAGAGGAAGCAGAAGAAAATGGTGGTGGACATCAAAGTGAAGGCGAAGGCCCTGGTGAGCAAGACGTCCAAAATAGGGCAATGAGTCTTACTAATTACTCTAGTAGAAGCTCCTCCAGTTCTGATTCAAATTACTCCAGTAGAATCTCCTCTAGGTCTGATTCAGAATCAAAATCCACATCTGAATCAAAATTCACATCTGATCCCATGGCCAAGGTGAAGGATCTCACGTTCTAGACCCACCTACAAATAAATTCTATCGTCAAACGTTTCATTTTGCAAGATTCAACTTCAGATTTTTGTATTAAATTCTATCGTTAGATGTTTCATTTTGTTTTTCACTTTTAAAAATTCTTTTGTTGATTTGTTTCCAATAGGGATATCTTTGGATATGCCACTGAAAGAAATTTAATTAAATTTCTGGAGATTCCTAGCTATGTTTCGTCTTAAAAACAAAATTAAATTAGGCTCAAAAGGCATCTAAATAAATGGTCTTTTACTTGAATAATTCCTCTCCTAAAATATTCTGTAATTCTAGGTTTAAATTTCTGCATAATCAGATACATAACAGAGATAAAAATAAATAAAAATAAAAATGATCTTCAAAATAGAATGTATAAAAATAAACATTTTATTCTACAACTTGACATTTTGCAAAAAAATAAAAACTGTATTGATAAGAGAAACAGGAGTTATGTCAAGAATTGCTTCAAATAAACAAAACGATACATCTATTAAGAGAATGACTCTAAGTTACACCTTAAAATAATGCAAAACATTCCCATTCAAAGTAACAAAAGACATCATGGTGTCAAGCAATCTTGTATTTTGGCTTTTCTCTAAGATCAAGTTTCTCTGAAATAAAAGACATAAAGTACCAATTCCAGTCGTTGATCCTTCCCACCAGCACCAGGCTTTGCCGTTGATCCAGCTTATCGATTACCAGTACCAGTAGTCGTTTCTGTGGTTTATTACTTTTATTAAGCCGTTGATTTAGCCGGTTATGTTGCTTATGACTTTTCTCTTTATTCCGTAGAAGAACCAGGTAATCCTGGACCATAAGCAAATCCATAAACTTAGTACCTAGTAGCAAATCCAAATTGAGACCCTCTCCCTTATGGTCGAGCGGCTCCGCCCCTGTAATTGCAGTTATATATCCCATTGAAGCAGCACCTGTAGCAGGAACAAAGGCAGTAGCAGAGTGAGCAAGGGCAGCAGTTGATGTCGTTGTGTATGGGGTATCTATAGGGGATAAGTTCATCATTAAGCTTAAACCTCCAAGATCACATGGCATTAAGTTGAAGGGGACTTACGCATTTATATTTTGCATTTTACAGATTTGAGCATCTCAGAGATATTTGTATGATTAATATGAGCATTAGCATAATTTATGGATTTGTAAAATAACCTGAAGTGACGAAATAATTCATCTTGCTATAGGTTTGAGGAGTGATTTTGATCACTCATTCGTTCTGGAAATTTTGTTTGGTTTTCTCATCTAAAATTCCAGATTTCAAATGGATTCATATGGCTGTAACATTAAACCTATCATTCTATCTATTTAGTGTAAACTTTGGGTTCATCTAGACTGAAATTTCTTTACAGAATGTTTCACATTGTGTCATCATTTAAAAGTTTCTCTCATGTGTTTATTTATGTAATTTCAAGCCAGCGTCAAAGCCTAGCCTTCATACTTATTTCCTAGAGTCATCAAACAAGTGCCAAAGCACAGTCATGAAAATCCTACAAGTACACAATCCATGCACTACATGTGAAGGGCACAATCCATGCACTAGGAAGGAGTTAAGGCACAAATCATCTGCACAAACCAACGATTGAAAGTGTGGGAGAGCGTGCCAAAGGGAGAACAAGCAGATCCTAGGTTATACCCAACCAGTCTTATTTCATGTTTCATATTATTATTATTATTACTAATAAAAAATCTTCTGGCAGATGTATAGCCTCTTTCTAGCCCTCAATTGGAAAAAATAAATTATAATAAAAATTCTCCAGGAAGATGTATAGCCTCTTTCTAGCACTCAATTGGAAAAAAAAATTATGAATGAAATTTGTCGGAGGTTTAAAATATGGGCTACACGCTTAATTGTTCATCATATTCTATATTCAGGAAAGCCATTGCATGTACATGTATGTTTGTATATACATGTTGAGACTTGGTTTCTATCCCCCTCGAGACTCCTTAAAACCCTGGTGCAAGTACTCTTAAGTGGGTTTCTAAGCATCTCACGGAAGGTGTTCCTAAGCTACAACTCCGGGGTAGAATATATACAAATATATACTAGTGAGATGCAGAGATATATATATTCAAATAACACCCAGATAACACCATCGATATATAACCGTAGAGAAATAGATCAATATGGCAGATATACTAATTAACCATGAAGAAGATTTAGTTTGACAAAGAAAAATGCTTGAGGATATCTAGGATGGAGATCACCGAAAGATCCACAGCCATAAAAGAAAAAAGGACGGCCATACAGCAATATCATTAACAACAGACCGAATTTGAATGAAGGAAAGGGTAGAGTATCGATTTTCAGCCACATTTTCTTACCCTTTCTCTGCAACAACCCTCTTACCCAGGAGTGATTTCTGAAGCTCTGCAGGAGATACCCTTTCTATGACGCTATCATCATCTCCAATAATTTCCTTCGTGACCCTCTTTCCATCTGCGTGCTTGCTCCACCCTACACAAGGTTGCAAACTGTATGTGCATACGAGCCCCATAAAAAATTTAACATTGTCGGGGGCACGCTTTCAACAAGTGTGCCTAGTTTTCCTATGAAACACCAGGATACCAATGTTTCCATGCTTGGAAGCTATGTTACCAGAACCGGGAAATGGGAAACAAAACAAGAAACGAGAACGGTACGAGAAACGAAGTTTAGAGGTTTCGCATTCAAAGAAACGAGGAGAGAGAAAAATAACAAAAATGAAAGTTCTGACATATATTTAGTAGTAACAAAATATTTTGTGGTATACCAACTTAAATTTAAGTTCATAGGAGACCCAATCAGTGATGAATTGAATTCATATATACTAAAAAGCAGTTCTTGTCTTTGACTTGGCATGAGTAGTGTGACATAATGTAGTACTATTTGTTCCCACATGAGCTATGCAAGGTTTGTAAGGTCAGATCTGATAGAAAAGACAAGCAAGGCTGTTCATAACAATAACTAATTTGACTAGTTATCAGCAAAGCAAAAAAAAATCCTGCAATTACTGTAGGTAATTGTGAGAAAAACGTGTGAAGACCATTGATTCCAGTATTTTTATTATGTAACTAACATAAGCTGTTACCTATTCTAACAAAGGCTGTACATATTCCATAAGGTTGAATACACTGTAACCACTTACATGATACTAGAAGCTCTCATTACATTAGTTCACACAGGGAATATAACACAGAGACTAGTATAGATTACATTACTAGTATTGGGCTGGGATCACCAACCCTGGAAGATCAGATTTATTTAACTGTCTTACCTCCAACAAGCATCACCTCTAGCAAGCATCACCTCCAAAGACACTCAATTATTTAAGCTAACATACTAATTATTTGAAATTTGACCTAACAACCGCAAACAAATTCTGTACAAGAATCTGGAAGAGTCTCAAAAAATCTAAAAGGCACCCCACTCAATAATAATCCTTCACTCTATACATGAAATTTAATGCCACAGTCAGAAAGCATTTTACATTGATATCATATATTGCAAAAAGAAACTAGAAAAATATATTTCAAATGCCACAGTAAAAAAGCATTTAGTTTACATGTAATTCTACAGTATTCACATGTAATACTCTGTCTTATGAGCAATTTTCAAAATTTTCTTCTAGCAAGGATAGTAGATGTTCTGGCTCACTTAATAGAGTGGTGGATGAGCCTACTATCCAATTACATAGTCACTACTTTGGTCAACATGATGTATGGTGTTATCTAACATGTCTTCAGCATTGTCTCGCAACACCTCAAGTGGAATATCATCATCTCCATCATCTTGTGAACCGCCATAATCCCACATCCTACTAGGCCCTCTTTGGTACTTAAGTTGTTGTCAAGATAGCAGACGTAGATTTGAGTGTACAAACACCAAATCTTGTGCCTTTTGTGTGCCTAAGCGATTCCTCTTTACTGAATGGATAAAAGCATATTCACTCCAGTTTCTTTCACATGCTGATGAACTAGTCACCTATGAAGTAAAATTAATATTATGTAATTAAAATTTAAGAAGGTACATTTGAAAACTTGAAAAAAAATCTGAAATAAAAATAAAAATGAAGTGTTTAAACATTATAACATACTAAATGTATTGATTGTTGAACATACCTGTGAAAGTAAGCGAATAGCTAACTGACGAAGCAAGGGAGTTCTTGTACCATATTGTATCCAAAAGTATATGGGTCCAAGTTTCTCTCTATTATATGCACAATCTTCATTTGCAAAGTGTCCCTCGGATCTCAAGAACTTTCCCAACTCAAGCTGTAAAGCAGTGCGATCATCACGATCATAACATCTACTTATAAAGGTGTTCCAATTTTGCATCACCTCTACATCTGAAGATGGTTTCTTGTGAAACCATTTGGGGTTGAGTAGGAATGCAATTGAATGAAGAGGACTATGAAGCATTTTCCACCTTGTAAGACTAAGATCCCACACCTCATTCCGGGTGTCCCTGTCGATCCTAGAATTTTCATCTTCCATTATGTCACGAAGCTTCTCTCTCATTTGATCCATACTCTCAAACATGTCCCCTAAGCATGGACAATCACTATCAAACATGCGAAGTGTGGAAACAATAGGTGTGATGACGGTAACAATATCCTCCACCCTCCTCCAAAAATCCTCAGAAGAAGAGCCAATAATAATATCCTCAACTCGTATCCCATCCCCAACATGAGAACCCTTCCACCTCTGCCAATCCATTGAAACAACCATCTCCCTCAAAGATTGATGCACTTTGATGAGACGTTGTAACATAATGAATGCAAATGCAAATCTAGTCTCGGCACATCGAAGAAGTTGGAGGTTGGCATGTTTTCTATAAATTGCTATGGATGCTGCATGATTAATAATAAAAATCTGTAGCATCTTTGCTTCAGTTAAAGTTTTTCCAACCCAAGCAATGTTGTTGATATCTTTAAGCAGGAGGTTGATGCAATGCACAGAACATGGAGTCCAAAAAATGGTTGGATATTCATCCTCAATTAAAGCCCCAGCAAGCACATTGTTTGAGGCACTGTCTGTAACAATCTGAACCACATTTTCTCTTCCCACCTCATCTATTGCTTCTTTGAAGAGACCCATAAAATATGGACCATCTTTTGTTTTCCCTGTAGTGTCATGACATTTTAAAAAAATAACCCCTTTCGGGCTAGAAACCAAAATATTTATAAGAGAACGATGATTGACATCTGTCCAACCATCTGAAACAATGGAGATCCCAGAGTCCTTCCAACCATATTTAATGTCATGAAGTCTAGCTTCAATTCGAGCCCTCTCTTCAAACAACATGGATGTCCTGATCTTTTCATAGCTAGGAGCTTTGTAACCTTTAGGGGAAGTGTTAACCAGATCTCTGACCATGTCCTTCCAATAAGGAGACCTACAAACATTAAAATCTATGCCATTTGCAAAAAAAAATTGCCCAACAGATGCATCAAGATTTCCTCTCCCTTTTACATCCCACAGGTTGTTAAGCTGGGAAGTAGAAGCATGAAGTTGAGAAGAAGTTTGTGGACCACCTAGCATTGCTCCACTGGTTGAATTGTTGGTTTGAATTGAACCTTCAAACTATTTCAACTTTTCCAGTTCATTAAATTGTTTTTGTATCGAAGCTTTCTCTGTACTAGGCACATTGTTGCATACACTTATTTGTTCTTTTTTCCCCATTCCAAGCAGATGCCATTGAACTCTTACTACACTCCCTGACTTTTGTGTCTTACAGTAAGGGCAAAACCAAAACTTTGAACTAGTTGTGCCGCTTGTTCCCCCACTATATGATTGAGTGCATTTGACTGCTGCCCATAGCCTGGCTTCAAAAGCCTTCTTTGCATCTTTGTATTCCTTGTTTTGAGAGGATTTTGGCACTGCTATGGGGGGTTTCTGATTAGAAATAGGTGCTCTACTTTGTGCAGCTGATGAACTTTCTTCCATTGCAATAGGAAATGCTAGGAGAAAGATGAAATAACACTCCGTCAAAACAAACAGGGACATATATTAGAAATAACACACTGTCAAAATAAGTCTTACTGCTTCTTCAGCATTGCTTCAGGGACATATATTAGAAATAACACTTTGTAAAAAAAAACAGGGACATATATTAGAAATAACACACTATCAAAATAAGTCTTCCTAAAACAAAAACTCAATACTACTAAAAACCTTTTTGAGATATGCCAACTTGATTGTTTTTGTAAATGCTGAATATTCTTCAAATAAAATCGAAAATGATGCTATTCAAAATAAAAAACATGGGCATACAATCTAATGCATGCAGTGAGTAAGTTTATAATAGAAAATTCAAATTTTTGGGTCTCTAACAATAGCTACAAGTGAACTGGGCGTTTTTCCCCATTTTTGCTTGAGCGTATTCACATAATAAATTTTCTAAGATCTAATAAAATTTTCAGATGGTGTGGGAAAGCTATTTCATTATTGACTAAGTATTGCTGATAGATAATTATACTTTCTAAGCTCCAATAAAATCTACAGTTGATTTTGGGTGAATTCGTCCATTATTTCATGCGTTAAATTGCATGCCCTAGATTTGACAAAGTCCTAAAATATAGTGCCAAATATAGGCTTTTATAGCTCAATATAGAGGAAAATTGAAAAGAGTTGACGTGCTACAAAACAGAGTCATTTTTTTTGTTTTTTTAACTGAAGTTTAAAGCTTCCTAAAACAGAAACTCAATACTAATAAAAACCTTTTTGAGATATGCCAACTTGATTGTTTTTGTAAATGCTGAATATTCTTCAAATAAAATCGAAAATGATGCTATTCAAAAGAACAAACATTGGCATACAATCTAATGCATGCAGTGAGTAAGTTTATAATAGAAAATTCAAATTTTTGGGTCTCTAACAATAGCTACAAGTGAACTGGGCGTTTTTCCCCATTTTTGCTTGAGCGTATTCACATAATAAATTTTCTAAGCTCTAATAAAATTTTCAGATGGTCTGGGAAAGCTATTTCATTATTGACTAAGTATTACTGATAGATAATTATACTTTCTAAGCTCCAATAAAATCTACAGTTGATTTGGGTGAATTCGTCCATTATTTCATGCATTAAATTGCATGCCCTAGATTTGACAGAGTCCTAAAATATAGTGCCAAATATAGGCTTTTATAGCTCAATATAGAGGAAAATTGAAAAGAGTTGACGTGCTACAAAACAGAGTCATTTTTTATGTTTTTTTAACTGAAGTTTAAAGCTTCCTAAAACAGAAACTCAATACTAATAAAAACCTTTTTGAGATATGCCAACTTGATTGTTTTTGTAAATGCTGAATATTCTTCAAATAAAATTGAAAATGATGCTATTCAAAAGAACAAACATTGGCATACAATCTAATGCATGCAGTGAGTAAGTTTATAATAGAAAATTCGAATTTTTGGGTCTCTAACAATAGCTACAAGTGAACTGGGCGTTTTTCCCCATTTTTGCTTGAGCGTATTCACATAATAAATTTTCTAAGCTCTAATAAAATTTTCAGATGGTCTGGGTCCAATACTTAATTATAGAAGAATTCAATTCATTAAAACATGTAGAATTTATTCAAAATGTAACAATTTTTACCTATTATTTATTGATGAAGGAGAATTGTGTTATAAGTGGAAAAAGGTTGACAAGTATGACCAAATGGTAAGAGGTATATGCATATAGGGGAGGAAAAAAGAATTAAAAGGTAAGGTTGTGGTGATGAAAAGGAATCAAAATTAGGGGATAACATCTCCCTCACGTTAAAATTCGTGCATGTCCCTATGCAATAAAAATGTAGAAGAATTCAGGTTAGATCCCAACTGCCTTGACAAGGAAAAATGCAGAAGAATTCAGGTTAGATCCCAACTGCCTTGACAAGGAGGTTTAAACCTTGATTGTTATGATCCATTTCTTCCTATAATATTCTTTCCAGACCTTCAATACAGGTTGTTTTAGTCTGATTTTATGCTCGAGCATTGATGACTAACTGATTTAGAATATGAATCTCAATAGTAATTTTTTCAAGCTTAGATTCTAAACAATGGATTTTCCTGACTACGTCATACGATTTTTTCCATTGAGCAATTAAATTATTAATATCAAGCTCTTGGAAAACAATTTGGACTTTAAACCTTTCATTTTCTGTTTTCACTTCTTCTAAGACAATTATTTAAGACTTAACCTTATGTGCAGGTGCGTCCTCCTTATCTTCTTCATCAGAGCTGATACTGATTGGTTTGGATTTCTCTGAGAATATTGTGTTTACCTTGTCTCCTAGATAGAAATTTTTTCCCCAAGTCATGCTCCTCGTCATTCTCCTAATCATAGGATCTACAAGTGGTGACTTCATCAACTTATGATATGGATTCATATCTACCTCTTTTGCAACTTTTATTTCATTAACATTGGTAGCATTTTCCTTCTCTGTTGTGGATTTTGGTTTTATTTCATTAACATTGGTAGCATTTTCCTTCTCTCTTGTGGATTTTGGGACATTAATTTTCCTAGTAACCTCAACTCTTTGTTCTCTTAGTCACCTACTCAAAACTCTATTGTGGATAATGTGTCTATTGGTGAATTGTTTCATTGTTTTTATTGACTGAATAAGTTTCCTATTACACTTTCGAAGTTGCTTAATTTTCATCCTCAACTTCAAACTTTGAGTCTTTAAAAGTACATTCTTACTCTTAATATACATATCGAGAATGACATATTCCTTTGCCTCATTATTTAATTTATGATTCTTTATTTTAAGCCTATGAACAAGAGATCAAAGGTCAGAGGTAGCAATAACCTCTTGAGGGCTTCCCTTAGAGTGTTGGTCTTTTGGTTGAGGAAGAGACCCGTTGATAGTATTATCTCTCGGATTTTCATCCTATTGCAGATCCAAATCACCTTCAACTACTTCATTGTCAAATTCATTGATTTCTACAAAACCTTCAGCTTCAATAGGGAATTTTGGAGATATATTTTTCCTTTCAATACAGTGACTGGGAAAGCTATTTCATTATTGACTAAGTATTGCTGATAGATAATTATACTTTCTAAGCTCCAATAAAATCTACAGTTGATTTGGGTGAATTCGTCCATTATTTCATGCGTTAAATTGCATGCCCTGGATTTGACAGAGTCCTAAAATATAGTGCCAAATATAGGCTTTTATAGCTCAATATAGAGGAAAATTGAAAAGAGTTGACGTGCTACAAAATAGAGTCATTTTTTTTGTTTTTTTAACTAAAGTTTAAAGCTTCCTAAAACAGAAACTCAATACTAATAAAAACCTTTTTGAGATATGCCAACTTGATTGTTTTTGTAAATGTTGAATATTCTTCAAATAAAATCGAAAATGATGCTATTCAAAAGAACAAACATGGGCATACAATCTAATGCATACAATGAGTAAGTTTATAATAGAAAATTCAAATTTTTGGGTCTCTAACAATAGCTACAAGTGAACTGGGCGTTTTTCCCCATTTTTGCTTGAGCGTATTCACATAATAAATTTTCTAAGCTCTAATAAAATTTTCAGATGGTCTGGGAAAGCTATTTCATTATTGACTAAGTATTGCTGATAGATAATTATACTTTCTAAGCTCCAATAAAATCTACAGTTGATTTGGGTGAATTCGTCCAATATTTCATGCATTAAATTGCATGCCCTGGATTTGACAGAGTCCTAAAATATAGCTGGCATCTTCTATGCTTTGCTCACTTCTTAAATCAATCACATGCTTTCCCCACATTCTACAGGAACTAGATTTTTGAAGACTGGGTGTTTTATGGAGACACTCCGGCCCCACAGAGTTGTAAGGGAAGAAATTAAATGAACGCACAACAATTCTAAATGCTAGGATATTCGATTAACTTCTCTTCTCCTCTTTCCAAGTTTCCATGTCTTCTTAACGGAAGAAATTGTAGAAACCCCCTATTTTTTTTGACAAATTACCCATTCATTTGCGCAATTCTACAGTTATTGTGAGGCAGAATTGCTCCATGAATTATGTGTTAAGCTATTTACATTTACACAAGAGAAAGAAAAAAAGCATAATTTTAAAGTTGGCATGAAATCGAACCCGACATTCCAAAACTTCTGAAACTTCAAAGTCAAAACTCACTCATTATCAGAGATATGTTTTTTAATTGGAGGATAAATATCTCACCTGAATTTATGTGCTTGAATATAGTTATGGGTGAGGCATGCACTTGTCACACTGCTCTCAGCACAGACAACGCAGACAACCCGCACGGACAGCGCAGACAACCCAACTGTGGCGTGAGGCACTCCTTATCAGTGGCTCCACTTCCTCTGCCTCAATGTTCTCAACTTCTCACAGCAACCAGCTCATGAACAAACACTCCTTATCAGTGGAATGAACAAACACTCACAGCATAGATACAAAAGTTTGAGTAAACCTAGGACCGACGATGGGTGGCAGAGAGCAAGCTTCCTTCCATAATACTCCATCGAGCTGGCTTCCATCCTGTCAATTAATTCAACATTTAATTCATCAAACTTACCACCCACCAACTTTCAAGTCACAAGCTCGAAACTGTCAGCAACGGACCACGTTTTAAGAAAAACGCAAAAGGTTTCTGCTAAAACCGTTGTCAGAAATGAATCGTTTCATAAGAAATAGTTTCTCCATTCCAGAAACGAGAACGGCCGAAAAAAACCACGGTTTTCGTCTCGGTTTCGTTTCTACTTCATTTTTTTCGAGAAACGTACAGTCCCGTCACGTTTCTGGTAACATAGCTTGGAAGTTCTTACTGTGATGCCCAACCCAGGAAAATAAGAGCTAGCACCATCACTCCCATTCACATTGAAAATTCCATTGTGGATGGTGGTAGCTCAATGTAGAAACTCGTCATACAATCTCGCTCTTCCATGCTTAGCAGCTCCCCCCACAGACCTGCAAACAAAAATTTTGGGCGGAAAAAGGACTAGGCGAGGAGGGCGGGCTGTTTTAGTGTAGCCTACGTTGATGATTGCCACATGAAGGGCATGCACCCAAGATTTAATACGAAGAGGCCGCCTAAGGGAGAGGGGTGTGAAAAGAGAAAGACCCACGCACCACTTTATCAAAGCCTAATTTAATTGGAGATTTAAATTTACATAATTTTAAATTAAATTCATGTATATAGTTAATATAAATTGGAAATTTATTTTACCATTACCTCCATTAAATATGGTTTGGATTAGAACCTTATTTACTTGAAAATTTAAATTTACATAATTTTAAATTAAATTCATGTAAGTTAATATAAATTCGAAATTTATTTTATGATTACCTCCATTAAATATGGTTTGGATTAGAACCTTATTTAATTGAAAATTTAAATTTACATAATTTTAAATTAAATTCATGTATATAGTTAATATAAATTCAAAATTTATTTTACGATTACCTCCATTAAATATGGTTTGGATTAGATTAAATATGGTTTGGAATAATTAATTGGATTATATTTCAAAATTTTGATTTATTTTAATGTATATATATAAATCCTAAAGTCTAATTGAGCCCCAAGGGTTAGCTCAATTGGTAAGACTTGCCCATGGAGAGGTCATGGGTTCGAGCCTTGAGTCCTTTGGGGTTAGGCCTTCTGTGAGGATGGCCTATTGCTGGGTTTCCATGCATATTTCCATATAAAAAAAGGTATTATAAGATTAAATTTGTATGATTAAAATTAATATAATTATCATTAATCACTCTTTTCATTTAAATTTTATAATAAACTTATTGAACAAATACTGAATTAGTTAGAAGGTTATGAGCCAACACAAGCTGGACTAAAAAACGTATAAAGTGTCATGCACAAAGTCACGACACGTGTGACCCGTGCAATAGGTATGGTCATTAGTGATTACCTAAGCCGTGAGGATGGTGCAACCCAATGTAGTTGATATAAGTAAATAAATGAATTGGGGTTTAAATACTATATGTTAAGAGTAATATGAGAGTATTAATTAATTATAGGTTAATTGCAATTTAATTTGAATGAGTTAGATTTTTAGGAGGAGACTCTAGTTAAACTAAGTTTAAGTTAAATTCAGTAACATACTAGGTTCCATACAAGTAATCATGGCATCTGTGACCCCAATGGTAGATGTGGTCGAAAGCGACTACCTAAGCCTCGAGCATGGTGCGATACCCAACGTTTTTCTCTCCTGTGACATGCTGCTTTACTCATGACTCGTAACATTAAGACTTAAGGTTCATGATGTGTGACAATGGATATTCATTTATCTAGATGAGGCAAGTCATGGTGTTTAACATGAAATTAGTCGCAATATTAACATGAAAAACATAGACATGTTAACCTCGTTTAGAGAATACCATGGATAATATCATGTGGGTGTCGTACATAATCACATTGACATTACAACAAAGCAACTAAGAAAAGAAGATATCACAAAAAAATAGTTGTAAAGATAAGATTTCATTGTACTAACTATAGATTATGATAATGAATCCTTGTAGGAAGTCTAGATGTTAAAAGCCTAGACATTTTAAGAATCTTCTATTAAACTCTTATTGGTAGTTTCAAGCATTTTAGTTATGAGTGAGTATTACATGCTAAGTTGATGGTATCAACTTTGCATTTACGACCATGATGAAGGCATCTTAAATGTGAAATGTGTAAACATGTTAGCACAACACGAATTGTACGTCTTTTAAAGGGGCAAGGAAGTATGTTGTTGAGATTGACAAAATAAAATAAAAAACATTATAACTTGCACACAGTGTCTTGATAGTAACTTCGGGATGAATTTTCTTGAAGGATGGGTGTATGTAATACCCGATTTTTACTAAACTTATCATTTAGACACACTCCACTTATTTTGCTTGTTTTCGTTTAGGCTCATCTTGAATGAGCAAACTATATTTACGACATGATTGGTCGAAATTGCTATGTGACTATATTTATTACGACACTATAATTATAAGGTTACTATGCTTATCATGTCATCATGTTTATGTGGTTACAATGTGTTGATTATCATGAGATTATTATATTTTACGATGATAATATCTGTTGAAATGTTTTCATTTATCAAATGTGAAGTATATGATGCGGTACGTGGATACCATGTTACGATATGGCCCATTTGAATTATTATATGTCACGTGTACCTATGATGAATTAAATTATTACATGAAATAATGATGATGATGATGATGTGATCACTTGATTATCAAGTGAAATTACTCTCTATATGTGTGTACTTGTGAAGTACTAACCCACGGGACATTGGCGATACATGATAGTCAAATACTTGATATGATATCTCGAATAGTTACTTGCTACGTAGTAAACGCTACCGACCGAAAATGATGATACAATGACACAATCCAATAATCCTGATAGGAGCAAAGAATGATTTGATAGGGTATAGACCTTGTATGTTGAGAGGGATGGAGGTATTGCCCACCCTATGTTATTATGATACCTGAGGTCGTGGGAGGATTGTGTTGAGACACGCTCCCCAAGTTGGTGTGATGACGACGGTCGAATGCTTGCTAGGAGAGGCTAGGCCCGTTGTTTAACCGACGCTATCGCTCTCAGGTTCTTATGTAGTCAGGTCGGTGAAGCAGACATCCACTTCTATATTAGCAGAGGAAGGATAGGGAGGATGCATGGCATAGGTTAAGATGGGAGGATGTGTTAGTTAGTATTGTTGAGGGTTGGGCATTCCTTGATACTAAATTAGTGCTAGTATGTACCCTTCCTTGTACTTCATTGATTAAAGTAATGTAAACCTACATAAAGATAATGATACGAAATCATAAAAGGGATTAATTTTTAAATACTTCAGAGTGCTAAAAATATATATATGCTTTCTCTTTCTACATGGGGAAATTACTATTATTGTTTAGCATATATGCATATGTGGGATGGTGTTTGTTCATAGTGCATATCTGACTTGTGCATACACTGGCCATGCATGCACACTTGGAACATGTACAATAGTATTAACATACGTGTCACGCTTGAATGGTGGTATAAATTGCCCTAGATAACTTAGTGAAGGATGTGCTAATCAACTTATATAAGGAATTGTTAAATTGTTAATGTGTAAAATAACTGAGTTAGTATAATCAAACTGAAGCCGGAATCAAACTGAAACATCACCACACAATATAAGAAAGTTTGTGGGAGGATTTTTATATCAATTTATGATATTTTTGTGATTGCGTCTACCAGAATCTAAATTCCTTGATATGAATGTATAATGATCTAATTTTAGGTTTTGATTGTTTATGTAGGTGATTTGGTAACCAATGGAAACTTTGAAGATGGTCCATGCGATTTTCTCAATGGTACCAACGGTATCCTTCTTCCCCCTTCCATTTTTGACCATTCTCCTCTACCCGGCTGGACCATCGAGTCCAACAAGCCCTCCAAGTACATAGACTCTACCCACTTCAGCGTTCCGCAGGGTCGTGGGGCCGTTGAGCTACTCTCTGGCCTGGGAAGCCTCCTCTCACAGACAGTGGACACAGTCGTCGGAAAGTCCTACTGTTTGAGCTTTGCGGTGGGAGATGGGAAGAATGCATGGAAAGGACCCATGACGGTGCAAGCCAATGCTGGCAACAAGACCTTTAGGGTACACTACGAATTGAAGAGCATCGGAGGCTTCAAGATTGCCAGGTTCGTGTTCACAGCGATTTTACCAACAACTCGTATAGCGTTCATGAGTTTGTCCTACATGAAGAGTGATAACTCCGGTTCTCTGTGCGGTCCAGTAGTGCACCACGTTCAAGTAGTCGCTCTGTAAAAACAAGTAATTTCACATAGAAAAATAAGCAACATAGCAACTAATAATGTCACATCAAAAAATAAGCAACATAGCAACAAGTAATACATTGTTGCAAGTTTTTAATGTTTCATAATTACTTCAACTTTCAACTTATATACATTATGGCATTAAAATATTTCTAAACGGCAGGTATAAGCAGCCTTGCTGCTATTTCACTTGTTTATATATATCTAGTGGATGTACAAACCTTGTGCAAAATTTGATCTAAACATTTATCATTGTTATTTCATATTTTCAATTTGAAAACGTAGTTTTAAATAAAATAAACATATAAATTACCTATAAAATGATAACATAGGTTTGAAAACGTAGTTTTAAATAAAATAAACATATAAATTAAGTATAAAATGATAACATATGTTAAAATACTTGCTAGATATGAAATTATAAAATTCGAGAAATTCTGAAATACACAAATGATTCCACTAGAAGAAGTGTTACAGCAGATTCCGACTTTAGCATTTTGAGCACTCGGGAGCTTTTATCGGTTTCGTTAGGATCTGGACGTCAATGCATAAATGTTGTACGCTCAATACATAAATGTTGTAATAATGTTATGTTTATTATATTTATGACTTTTTTCTAACAACATTTATAATGCTAATTAAATTAAAGGACAGTTGGTAAAATCAAGTGTTTTTGTTTTTTATTTTTTAAAATTAAATTTTATTATCTAATAATTGAGTTCTAATCTACGTAAAATTAGTCATTTCATAGATTTTAACCAATCATAAAATTAAAATTTATATTTTAAAATTTAAAAAAAATATTTTTAATTTAAAAAATATTCAAATTAATATATAAATTTAGCAAACTTTGAATAAACTTCATAAAAAATTTGCAAATTATTTAAAGTCAAAATAAATTTGACTTCTAACTGATTACTATTCCTTCTGGCGGTATAATAAAAGAAGTTACGATTATGGGTTTTTTTATAATTAGAATTAATTACAATATTCTTTATTGTATTTTTGGATTGTGTAATTATTAGTTTTAATATAAAAATGGATGCAAGGCATTTAAATATGGAGTAGTATAACCAGTCGACGATTTCGCCCGACGTTAGACTTCTCCATCTACCCACTCCGTTAACTATCCCGTCCTCCGGAGTCCGGCAAATCCATCCAGCCAAGGGTCCCACATGAATCTTTTTCTCAAAGCTATCTATTTATTCCTGCAAAATCAAGAAAATCAAATTTCTATTTTCTACATTCTTCAATCATTTCAACTCTGTCGAAACCTTAACGGAAACGAAAGAAGGGGGTATGGATTGCAGTGTGGAGCTCTCATTAGGTTTGAGTATTGGTACTGGACTTTGCTTCTTCAAAGTCATAAGTTAAGTCAAGTGGGCTGCCTGCCTAGGTCAATGGACAAATCAATTGTATTCATACCCGGACAATCTTACACTACTTTGAAAAGATTTTCCATGGAATTTGGTGAATTTAACTTGGCGAATCTGTAATTTTGGGTCAATATAATGAATTTGAATTGAATAGAATTTTGGAACCATAAATTGGAATTTTCGTTGCATATAACAATCGTCAGTGAAGGAAAGGTTTTGCAGGATATATTGTAATACACGAGCCTCTGCAATATTGTAGAACGACCATGAAGACATTAGTCACGAAGATTGACTTTGCTACTGGAAAGGATTCATGGCCTTTGATCTGGAAAATTATTGTTCTTTTGTTAATGAGCATCACTTTTCAGGCAGCGATTTGCAACGCAGACGATAAATACATGTGCAGCTTCACCAAGTATACTCAAAGCGGTGAGTTGGAAAGCAATTTGAAGAGAGTTTTGTCTAATCTTGCCGAACACACGTCCCAAACGGGGTTTAATACTTCTGCGTATGGCCAAATTCTTAACCGAATACATGGCCTCCTCCAATGCAGGGGAGACGCAATAGTCAACCAATGCTCCGATTGTTCACAAGAAATAACAACCAGTATTGTTCACAACAGTATTTAGTATAAACAGAAGAAGAAATAATGGAACGAATCACGTTTCTCCTAATTTACACGATAGCTTCAAGGACATTTTCTCTTAAGTTAATATGGGGGAAAAAAACACAGATTTCATCGCATTTATTATAAAAAGAAGTTAATATGCGTCAAACAGCACAGATCTGATCGCATTTAGTATAAGAAGAAGAAGAAACAACGGAACAAATTCCGTTTCTCTTCGTAAAATTCCATGGTGAATAGTTTCAAGAACGAATCTCTTGATTTTTACTATTAAATCTAGGGTTTGAAAAAATGTGATATAATTAGAATTCAATGGTGATCAGCTTCAATAACCAAAGCACTTGATTTTTACTATTATATCTAGGGTTTGAAAAAAGTGATATAATTAGAATGCAAAGAGATTGAAGGATAAATAGATTTATTTCAGAAGACTGATTATTCTATTATAAATTTAATACAAGTATATAACTGCTACATTGCTCAAAACAATGACCTGACGAGAAATATTACTCACATATTTATCCACTGCACTAAATAACAATCGGCAATCTGCTGTAGCGTATCCTTCAATCAAAAGCATCCTCTATAGCTTCTGAAAATAAGAAATGCATATATTTTTAATCTGATTTTAGTCCCATAGATATTAGAACATAAATTTAAAAAATATATTATATATTGACTATTAAAATTAACATGATCTCTGACTTTTTTAAATCTATCCTCCTAAACAATTTTGCAAACCCTGATTTCGATAATCAACTCTAAATGAATCCTTTAACAAGACAAAGGAACGATTTATTTACTTGGCCTCCTCCAAAATTGTTCAAACTCCATTTCCCATTCCTGATCTTGAATCAACTATGGCCGAATCTTAAATATTCAAGGAATTCAAACACATAGATAGTTTACTCTCTAACTGAAATTTCAAAAAAAAAAAAACATGCGGATCTTTCAAAATCAAACGAATCCTTTAAACATGACAAACTTGCTGCACTTATGGGAATCATACAAACTTGGAAATCTGGCTGATGTGGAGATTTCATTCTTATAACTCACAATCTTTGTCTCTGGTGTTTGTCTGGCCAGTACCAATACTCAAACCTAATGAGAGCTCCATACTGCAATCCATACCCCCTTCTTTCATTTCTGTTAAGGTTTTGACAGAGTTGAAATGATTGAAGAATGTAGAAAATAGAACTTGATTTTCTTGATTTTGCAGGAATAGATCGATAGCTTTCAGAGAAAGATTCATGTGGGACCCTTGGGTGGATGGATTTTCCGGACTTCAGAGGACAGGATGGTTAACGGAGTGGGTAGAGGGAGCAGTCTAATGCCGGGTGAAATCGTCGACCCATTAGACTACTCCTTTAAATAACTCTATTACAAGTTTATTTTACATCTTAACAAGTAATATTCACAATTCTATAGATCCAAAATGATGTTTACTTAATTTTAGATAAAAAAAGAAATATTTGTTAGATTTCTCATTATTTTGAATAATTAAAAAAATATAATTTTAAATTTTTTAATGATAATGACGATGATGAATAACCTGAAATTTTTAAAGATGATGATGATGATTAACTTGATCAATTTTGGTTTATGACCTTAAGAAGGATAATACTTGGTTTACTTTAAAATCTTGTTCTTGTGCTAAAAAATATTTCTAAGCTCACTATAGTTTTGGCACGTTAGGAGGTTATAAAGGTTCGTATTGTAGCAAATACTATGAAACTCATATCTAATGTGGGTGTAAGTAAGACACTCTTAGAGAAATTGATTTGCATCCTCAACACTCATAGACTCACACAGATGGAAAACCCTTTCCGCCCATGGAGTTTTAGGAATAGACCAACTCCTTGCTTCACTATGGAGTTCATGAGAGTTCATTCTAATCTTGGCTATATTAATTTTCTTCTGTGAGATAGTTACTACCGAGAGATAATTTTGATCTTCCAAATTAGTATTAATGATGTCCTTATAGTATCTTAATTTTCTCTTAACTGCTAAATTTTCCTCACACCGAAAATTCTCTTTAAACTAAAAGTAATGATATTTTTGACATTAGCAATGTTCTGCAAAATGTCTTTTTCATTAATGCATCAATGGTTTAACCAATCCATGGTATATTTACACCAACCTCACTTTAGGCGTAGTAGGTTTTGACTTTAGTTTAAATCAATTTTAGGAAGTTTCTGATTTCCCATGTTATTTATCTTATGCTTGTACATCAAGTACCTAGTTATAGTCGTGCTCTTGATGGGGGAAAGACCCACTTCTATGAGGGTAATAATATCAGACATATTGCTTTTAATTTTGATGTTATAAGTTATAAACCGCTTCTGGATTTGCTCAATCTTCCTCCAATATTCTCTAGAAATGTTGCACCCTCATACTTCACAACCATAAAAAATAACAGGGATGACAAGAGTTTCAAACAAGAACTTCTTTTTATCCCACATGACCAGATTGGTTGATTTACAATTATTTTCTAAACAAAAATAAGCTTTCCACCCTCCATTAATCATTTTCTCAATGCTATAGTTCAATTGATTTTGTGATGAATATCAATTCTGAGATACTTGTAATAAGTCAATTCCTCTATATTTCTATTATCATAAATCAAATTTGTCGCAAGTGTCTTTATTAGATTTTATAATCATGTTTTTTGTCTTGTCATTGTTAACAGTCATACCCATGTTAGAGCAAAAATATTTAAGAATTCTCAATTGCTTATTGAGATCAGAAGGACACATTGCCATAAGAACAATATCATCAGCATAAAGTAGGAGGATGATAACTATCCTAGCTAAGATTTTGCTGGTGCAACATGCTTCTTCTAAACACTTTTCTAGCTTATCAATGTAAATTCCAAAATGGGTAGGGAAGAGGGGGAAAACTTGTTTAACTCCAATATTACAATTTATATCTATTTTCCAACCCTAATTATTATTAAACTTGGAAATGACCTTTTCGTATAACCTTGTCGCGACAACTCTCAACTCAAATGGAACCTTAAGCTTCTATAGCCTATTTCACAGGTTATTTCTAGGCACTGTATCAAAATCTTTAATACAGTGTAACAAGGTGGTCTGTGGTCTGACTTATTATTACAACATTCCTTTGCAATGATCCTAAGTGTAACAAGGTGGTCTGAGGTTGTATAATTCCTTCTAAAACCTATTTTTCATTTAGCCTGCTTACCTTCCATTTCTGGCCATTCATTGATCTTCTTTTATAAGATAATTCCATATAATTTAGTTAAGAGAGAGCTAATCATAATAGTCTGATAATTAGAGGGCTCATTTTTATCACCACTTTTGAAAATAGGAATAATGAGGCTTTGATTCCAAGGTGTAGGAATCCCTTGCTTGATCACTAGATTAAAGAGTTTGTGGATGTGCGGGATGAGGATATGCCCTCCAATTTTTAATATTTTCGCTTGGTAGCCTTCAATGTCTTTGGATTTTCTATTTTCCAAGCACTTAACCCTGAATCTATGTACTCTAACTAGAAAACTTATGTCGTTGTAAGAAGGGTTTGAATGTTATCTCTGATATTGGGGGATCCATAATCTTTTTAAGATAGGAATTCCAATATTTTAAAGCAATTTTATTGTCATCTTTTGTTTTGCGAGTTAGAGTTTGCCTCCAGAATTTCTTAGGAGCCACCTTGGAGAGGTGTAGGATATTTTCCTTCCTTTTACTTAGATAATTCCTTTTTTTCTTTTAATTAAGTCTTTGTAGTGATTTATCTTTCCATTTTTATTGAATTTGTAGTAGCTTGCTTAATTTATTTTCTCGCACCTTTGCACTCTTGATCATACCAAGGGTTGGTTCTACTATTACTTCTTTTAGTCGATACTTCAATAGAGAACTTGTTTATGAACGATGAGAGGGTTGTAGAAAACTCATGGTAGAGATTTTATATATTCTCCATGCTAGATAAAGGAACCAATTCATTTTTTAGATCATGGAGAAAAATGTCAGCTTTATTTTTATCGAAGATCAGGTGCTTTTGGCAAATATGATAGTTTTCCTCATTGGGATCACTATGAATGGCAATATTCAAGGTTATAATTAAAGGTCTATGATTAGAATCCATCTCATGGTCATTGAATAAGTTGAAATCTATTAATGTGTTGTATATAGGGATATCAGATATAACATAATCTACAACACTACTTCCAATCCCATGGATATAAGTCATTTCGCTAGAGTTTGGACATTTTTTGAGACCGTTGCAAATTATATGATCTTGAGCACTACAAAATTTGACCAACTCATACCCAAATAAATGTTCACCTAGATCTTCAAAAATTATTTTGTACATGTTAGCTAGCTCAAAGTATGTTAAAGTATTGTAACTTCGGAAGATATTATATTGTACTTTTGTTGTATTCTCCTTCGGAGATGTTATGAAGTGAATAATTATTCGCTTATACAATAATATTCACTAGAACACCTGGAATATTTGATAAGCCATAAGGCAAGTATATATTAATGATAGGATGAAAGATGATTACAATGGTTGATAAACCTCCTATTAAGTAAGGCTTGGGAATTGTGAATGAAAGGTCATGTATTTTCATCTTAAGTATAATCAATTATTTTTATTATTAATTATTTAATTATTATATTTATTTTATGTTCGTTACATTGCCTTCCCATTAAGGGAATCTTTGTCCTCAAAGATGTATTGACATTAATGTCTAATTTACTGTAATCTATCGTCTTGGGGTTCTTTCCCTTTTTGTATTTGCGACATTTGAGGAAATGAGCTGATACGAATTACGGATCCCCCAGGAGAATTGTCGCATCGTATCTATTGTGCTCCATCCCAAATCTGTTTTTATCGGAGCTCTAAGATCTTTTTGTGGGACGATTCGTCTCAATTGTTGCTTAGTATGTCGATATTTTTGCATGTCCACATAAGTCTTCTGTGAATATTCATTTTGACCCTGTCGCTAGTCAAAATGATGATTATATTTAGGATGTCTTTAAGGTGTAGGTGTTGTTTGTTCTTCTTTCTTTTGGACTGTGGCAAGGGCTGTCTTCACTTCCTCGATTTGATTTTTGGATGCATTTTCCTGGATTTGTGCTTCTTGGTTCTCCAGTCGATTGTTGTGATTCTGAATCTTTTCAATTCTTTCATCTTGTGACTTTTTTTCAATTTCTGACTCCTTCATTTGATTCTGTAGTTCCCGATTACAATTATTTAAAACTAGTTTTCTTCTTGCTTTTCCAGTATTTTTCCTTCGAGGTCTTCACCGGAGTGTTCCCTCTTGCTATTGTTTTTCAATTTTTCAATTTTTGTAATCAGTGTTCTGTTATGATAATTTCTTAATCTGAAAATTTCTTGAGAATTGTTGGATACTATTTTATTACTCTTTGTGATCTCTAGCTTGTGTTCTTTTTTAGAGTCGTTACTTTGTTGTTGAAGAACTTTTATCTGTTGTCAATACTGGTTGACCACTAATTCTTGATCTGTTAATCTCTGTCGTATGTGTGTCAGTTCTTCATCTTTGTCATTAACGATTTTGTTCAAGCGTATTATTTCTGCTTCGTAATCACTTATTTCTTTCTTTATATCTTGATTATTTTGTTTCTGATCAAGCTTACTTTCGTCTTTTAATTTCTCAATTTGGGCTGACAAATTTTCTATATGATTTTTCTAGTTGGAAATTTTTTGTTCCTTGCGCTCTTTTTGCATCTTATGTAAGTTAATCAACATTTACGATTTCGTATTTATGTCTTGCAATTCTTCATTGTCTATTCGATAACGTTTTAACTTAGCTTCTAATTTCTCTATTTGTAGTCGTAAACCAGATTCCATGATCTCTAATTTCTTCCACACTAGATGATGATGGTCTTCGATTTTTTTCGATTTTGTTTTCCTTTGACTATTTCTTCAACAATAATTGGTCTTCTTCGTTAGGTTAAATAACCTTTTTTTTCAACACTAATTATTATAAAATAATAAATAATTATTATAATTTTCTTTTTATAATAATAATTATTAATTAATTAATTAATAATTATATTAATGTTTTTATAAACTATATATATAGTTTAATATATAGTTTTCTTTTTTTTAATAATAATTAATTATTGTATTAATTATTATATAATAAAAATCTCTATTTTATTATTTGTTTTAATAATAATAAAATAAAGTTTTGAAATATCATAATTAAATAATCGAAAAATGCCAATAGATTTGTAAAATGCTAGTAGATTGGGTAGTTGGCAAGAATGAGTGTTACCTTCCCCACCTAAATTCAAATCTCATTTGCTTTTTAGTAGCAATTATTATGCACTTTTTTATATTTTTTATTTCCCTTAAGTTCTGTAAAATGTGAGTAGATTGGGTGGTTGGGAGGAATGAGTGTTATATTCCCCACCTAAGTTCAGATCTCACTTACTCTTTACTAGAGTTATTATGCACTTTTATATTCAAACTCAAACCCGCTTTAAGAAATCAGGTGTGGTTTCACTTTTACCCTCTCTTTTTTTTCCTTTTACTTTTATCTTTTCTTTTTTTAAAACTTTTTTTCCCCTTTTTTTTCTTTTTTTTTACGTTTTTCTTTTTCTTTTGGACAATGTCCAATCTTTTAGGGAAACCCTAAAATAAGGCTACAAGCCAAGAATCAGACAAGGTCTAAGAATTAAGTCCAAAGGCCTAGATCATCCAAACGAGGCTTTGATACCACTTGAAGCAAACAATTATTTCGCTCACACAATAATCACCAAAATATATGGAATATCAGATAAGCCATAGGGAAAATGTATATTAATGGTTGTATAGATAAAATATAATAGATAAGATGATTACAATGGTTAATAACCCACCTATTAAATAAGGCTTGGGAATTGTGAATGAAAGGTCATGTCCTTTCATCTTAAGTATAATTAATTATTTTTATTATTAATTATTTAATTATTATATTTATTTTATGTTCGTTACATGTTATTCCTCCATTCAAAGATGCCCTTAATGTATTTGGTCATGTGAAAGAATCAATGCAAACCTTCGGATGTAAGTCGGTCAATAATACCCAAGTGTCAATGTAATAAATGTTATTTGTGGTGTCCAATTGGACAAGTGGGCCCAATCAGTTATAGAATTCGTCCCTGTTTGGTTAAAGGTCAATTCAAATGAAGAATATAAATAGGTAAGGCACCTCTCTCATTCTTACACATCTTACACTCAAGTATTGCGCTGGAGAGAGAGAGAGAGAGAGAGAGAGAGTCTATTGGGGAAGATGAGAAAATATTCTTGTTTCTGGGGTTTTACATCGCACTTGGTCGAATTCTATAATGAGAAAGTTTTGTGGGGTTTTCTCCCTTGTGGTTTCCCCGAGGAAAATATTTGTGTTCTCTTGTGTTGCTACACTTGTCTTTCTTTCAATGATCCATTGCTTATGGTTATGATGTTATGATGCTAAATGCTTTTAGATATTGAATAACCATTTAAAATATAGCATTGTATTAGAGCCACCTTGAAAGAAGTATTAGTGCAGCCAAAACATTGCTACAGATACAACTACTAAAGATTAGGGTTTCATGCTTGAAAACCCTAGAAGACAAAAACTAGTCATGTTGGTAATTTCACTATAACTCGATATTGGTGAGGGATGAAGAGCTGAAACTTTGACATGCTGAAGATAAACTCATAATTTACCCTGTGTAAAATTTTAACCCTCATATTCACTATAATATAGGAGATATGCTTCCTCCAACTCAGGGATCCGTCCTCTCTTGAAATTCATCCTTAAACATGTGACCTAGGGACAATCGCTATATCATGGGGACTTCACTTAGTGAACATCTCACATGGCATGTGCGATCGTGGGATATCAAAGAATACCCTTAATTTCCAGAGATATTGACCCAAACTCTTTTTGTTGAAAACCCCTCCCAATACTTAAAACCTCCTCCTCGCCCCTTTTTATACCTCAATCCTTATAAACCACCCTACCCACCCCCACCTTAAACCCCTCATCCCCCCAATACTTGCAATATATTGGTTCAATTTTTAATAATTTTAAAACCCACAATATGAACTAACGTGATAGGATATTGGTCAACAAAGTGAATCCCCTGTGTGCTATATATCGGGATAGGGAGGTCCAAATGAAATTTTGAAAGATGTTTCAGATAGGGAATTGACTATAGTTTATGTGGTAAAATGTTCAGACCTCGAAGGTGAAACAATGACATGTGGTGGTCCATACAAGTTCGCTATGTTGAATAGTCCTGAAAATAAGTCACCTTGGAAACTTTGCATAATTCCCCCCTGGTTAATATAATTCTTCTCTAACCTATGGGGTTGGAAAGAAGAAAGACTAGGCTACCTCAGGATGACGTTTCAGACCTTTAGGCTCTGAACATTCGAAGCCATAGAAGAAATACGATTAGTAATTTTTGTAGAAGAAACCAGAGAAAAACTAGGGCTTCATCATTAGTGGAAATATCAACTCAAAATGGGCCTTCTAACCATAATTTAAATTCCATGTCATCATGTTATACCTAAAAACCTAGCACCATGCTTACCCTGTGGCTGATGAGCGGTACCTTGTTCAACATCGCCTGTATCTTGTTATAGAGAAGCGGTGCCACAGCCTATAAGCTTTTTTCTTAAAGCGGTTCTCACCTAAAATGCTCTGTCATAAGGGAACAAAAGCGGTACCCTGGGTAAAATGGGAAAAAGAGAAGTTTCTCAAGGCTTCTAGAACTTGAGCTTCGTGTCCTTCCTTATCCCTATCATTATGGGTTAGTTTGAGCTTGAGATCCCCCTTGATAGGATCTTGGAGCCACCTCACCCACCATTCTCTCAACTATCCCTATCCATTGAGCCTTATAAATAGAAGCTCATATCCATAGTTGAGGGGGATAACTATAGAGGTATTTTCATGCTGTTGAATTGAATTCTTAGTCCAAATCATTGGAGAGCATAAACAACAAAGTTGGAGCTTATGGGGATGAAGTGTTTGTCTTGTGGAGGATCTTGTCGACACTAAGGCAATGGTTGTAAGCTTCTCCACACATTCTTAATGCAAAGCTAATTTCAGTCCCACATGTCTGTTGTTTTGATTTCACATGTATATGTTACTAGATTCCTTAGTCACTAGTATGGATATGTAGATGATTTTCTGGTAGATTTGATGTGCTTGTATGTTTGACTTGTTTGCAAGTACACAGGTTCATGATCGAAGAAGTATTCCAGGTGTCTACAGCATTCAGGGAAGGTCTTCATCCTTTGTCGTTCCCTCATTTGTTTCGGATCTGAACCATTCATACCAGAGGAACAGCTTCTATCCATAGAAGGTGCAATATGCTTGATAAAAAATCTGGCGACTCCACTGGGGAGCAAAGCAAATCTCAATTGATCTAATCTTCCCTAGTCCTTGAACTCTTGTCTGAATCCAGGCTCCATCTCCAACTCTCTTTAGTCAGATCTGCCATCTAACTTAGTGAATTTTGGTTTGAAACTTTTAGATCTGAACTATTTCGACTTTATATGCTCTTTTACTGTCAATTCATCAATCTTTGCCTTGATTTGATCAATTTCTAACTTGATTTCTCATTCTCCTTGTGTTTTCAATCCATTCAGGGAACCGCACATGCTTTGTTGGAAACGAGCAGTGTCACCGCCTGCACTCTGTTAGCCATAAGTGGTGCCACCGCATAAGTCCCATTATCTAGAAGCGGTGTTCATTCAGAACCTCTTTGTCAAGACCCCTCCAGCACGGTGCCAGGTAGGCCTTATTCCATTACTAGTTTTTTATCATTTTTTGCAAAAAGTTGAGTTTGTTTGCTTTCATCCCTGCACTGTCAGGCTTGTGTGTTAGAATCTGTATGCTCATGGTTGAAAATTTTGTGGTAAAATATTGGTTTGATTGAAGAATTCAAAATCTAGATTAGGCTTGTTGATTATTCATTTTCTTTCATGCTTGTTGGTTGTGATTATGAAATGAATTTTTTGAAAGCTTAAGTTTCAGTGAGTTATCTTTTCATTTATTTTATAAAGACTGAAAGAAAACCATTTGCTTATCATCTTAATTTCATTTTTCCATAGAGGACTTATTTTTGCTTATTAAAAAGAAATTATTATTATTATTATTAAGATTAGGTCATTATCATTATTGAGCATAAGGCACTGGATCTGTGATTAGGCTCACAAGCTTTCAGGTTCTCTTTGTTCTTTTGTCTCTCTTGCATTAGTACTATCTCATCAAAAGAAAAAAGTAGTGTAGTTTTAAGTTAGATCTATCTATGTTTTGAGGAAAATAAAAAAAATAGCGTGCATATGCATGTAGAGTGCTTGTTGTTTTTCTTTTAGGAAAAGAGACTCTTACCCCTTTGATTACTTTCGAAAAGAAAAATGAGTTTGGAATGTGTTGATTGTATTTGATTTTGATTTGTTCAAGGTAGTTGTTTTTGGAATTTTTGGTTTTTAAAACGAAAAGAAAATACTCTCTTTCCCTCCCATAGGTAGGCATACCACGAACGGTAAAGTGAAATATTTGCATCTACATTCTGCATGGTTTTACTTTTTCTATCAAAATTTCATGCATTCACCTAACTGTCCACTTTAAAATTAACGATAGTTATAGGCTAAAATTTAAATAGCAATTTGAGTGATAGGCTAGAGACGTGTTCGAGCATCGTTAAGCGTAGGAGGTGTCGTTACTCATCCGCATTACATCCCAGGACTCGCATGGTTCTTCCACATACCATCGGTATATCGAACGACCTTTCATGTACCCTTGAGGTATATAGAAAGGTACTTCATGTACTCAATTGTATATAGGAAGGCCCCTTGTGAACGGTTATGCATTAGACAACACTACTACCGATTTGAGCTCCCACGTACCTTGCATATATCGGGAGACCCCACTAGGATACCTTATCTATCTGAGAAAATCCCTTTGGCCATCTTGCTTGGAGCCATACACCGAAAACATCATTTGGGGAGATTACTACGCACGTACCCTTGAGGTATATCATGAGTGGCACCTTCTTGACAATCCTAGTGAGAGTCCTGACTACCTAAACTCCTCATGTCATTTAAGTTTTCTTGTTTGGCCTGTAGCTTGAGTAGGAAAATTTTTGGTGTGTTTTCTAGTTTTGAGACCCTAGGTTAGATAGGAACTGTACAAAATGGCTGAGTTAAGACAATCCAGAAGAGTATGGGGCTTGCCACCTGATTTTATTCCTATTTCAGGAGAAAATCCTATGGAAGCCATCAACCAAGGAGCTTCTACCAACTCCCAAGTGGGAGAAAATGTGGTTGCAGAAAGCGGAGATCCATATCCTTCGCATGCACCTCCCTTGACCCAAAAACCTTCTCGAGGTAATTCTTTGTTCCATTCTCCCATAGAAGGTCATTTTGATGATACTACCCATCCAGATTATGGTCCCAATGCTCCATTTTGGGATACCTCTATAGGACAAGCCATTGCCTCGTTTGGAACCTATTTAAACTCTTCTGAAGAAGTTTCACCAAATGAAGAAGAATGTAGACAATACTAGGAAGCTATTCTCTGTGCACAAAAAATTGAGAAGAAAATAAATGACATATTGGGCACACCACCACCTCGACCAACAAATTTTCCTGTGGGATATCGCTCACTTGCTAATTCTATGAGACATATTGAACCTATTCTAGATTGCAATGTGACTCCACATAATCCAGGTCAAACTACCAACCCCACCACCTCCCATATTATGTTTGTTCCAAATCCTCCCAGGTCTTCCGCACCTAGGGCTCTCATTCAATTCTCATTTCATCAATACCTTCTAGTGCCGAGGGGCAACCCCCGGCATGAACTACATTATCTGTCACTAGAATTGTAGCTATTCATGGGCAGACCTCTACTATAGAGCAATCTACAGTTTATGTTCCTCCTACCCACACGAATGTGGTTAACCACCCATCCAGCTTAGGTCAGCCCTTGGGGGCACAACCTGTAACCAATCAAAACTCTTGGGGGTATGGTTACACAGTAAATCAAGTACATGTAGGAAACATCAATTACCAACCCAATCCTACAGGAATGCCTTATGCTGGAATTCCATATCATAGTAATACTTTCACACCATGGGGGCAACCTAACTGGTCCCACATGCCAGCTATGGGGGGGATACCAATACATAATGCGGGGGGTGCCGAAGGACCACCTTATGGAGGTCCTCCCCCTGGGGAGCCTAATGGTCCTAGAGGGCTTGGTGGCTTTCTTCCTTACGGTCCTAATGGTCCTAGTGGTCCTGGAGGGTCAAGTGGCCCTCCTCCTAGTGGTTCCAGTGGCTCTGGAGGTATACCTCCCAGGGGTCTTGGAGGGTCTGGTGGTCCTAGTGGTCGCGGAGGCCTCGATGGTCCTAATGGTCCTGATCCCAGAAATCAACCCCCTACGGGTGGATCTTCCAGTGGTTCTTCATCACAACAACCAGTCTATCAGTCTACTTACGGTCCTACTGGTACTTATATGCCATAACAATATTACCAATATGTGCAACCTAATCATCAGTTACCTTTCCTAGAAAATTTCTACTTGCCTAATTTGTCCAAGTTGATTAATGATCCCAGTCGACATAACCCCTCATGGCCTCCCATTCCGGTAAAGTTACCATCAAACATTCCAAATTTCGATGGGAAACAGGGAGATGATCCGAAAAACCATGTCATGACATTCCACTTGTGGTGTTCTTCAAACTCCCTTATGGATGATTCATTCTGTTTAAGACTCTTTCAGCGAACTTTGACTGATACCGCCGCGAAATGGTACATTGAACTTCTGCAACATTTGTTTGTGGATTTTGGCTCGTTCGCAACTGTGTTTCTTACACACTTTCAGCTTCCTATCCATTATGAAACGGGTACAGATCTCTTGACTTCTCTGAGACAGAACACCTCCACCCACATATTCGATCATATCCATGAGTGGAGAAGGTGGAGAAGACTTATTAAGGCTCCTATTTTGGATCAGTTGTTAGCTGATTGGTTTACTAAATATTTGTTGCCTCCAATTTCTTGAGATGTGGCTATGGGTTGTGTCGTTACTAAAGAGCAAGCCATTAGTCGAGCCCAATATCTATACTTGGTATATTCCAAGTCCGAAACATTGTATGACTTGATCCCTCAAGCCCCTCACCCAAGCACTAATCCTGCCAAGCCACCAACAGAAACTCCTGTTGATGGGATTGTTGGTTCAATCTAGGCCCCGTCGGCATAAAAACCTACCAAGAAACCCCAAACTTCCACCCCCACTCCTTCAACTCCCAAGGTTTCCATCGAGGTCAATTCCATTCAAAGTATTCAAATGCATAGCAACAATAAAAAGAAAGGTAAAGCTAAAAACAAAAATCCTGAAAACCAATAAGAGAATCCAAAACCAACCACCAACAAGAATGATAAAGAACACATATTTCATTAATTTTGGAAATATTCTATTACAAGGACTTCATCCACATTGATTTTTTTTGAAATCTCTAAATACGTATTCTATTAAATCTAGAAAAATCAACTCAAAGAACTATTCCATTAAATTTGGAATAATTAATCCAATGAACTACTTTCTCGATTAATATTTTTTATTTATTTCAAGTAAAACTTTAGTATTCAACTATTCAAAAGGAAATATTACATCTCAATTAGAACTAGAGGAAATATTACATCCCAATTACAACTAGATGGGTTAGATATAAAATTTAGAACTTTTGCTAGACTGAGTTCCTTCAAAATGAGGAAAGTCATAGCCTTTGAATCCTACATAATTTATATTAATATTATTTATAGGTTGTATTAGATGTTAAGTTGATTAAATTATTTTATGACATAATATCAACATTGTATTTGTTACTACAACAATTATAAACATTGTCATAGTAATTATTTTTGTCTTTGTTATGTATGTTGTTTTATTTTTGGAAATTGGCACCACTTATAATCAAAATGAAAAAACATGTTATGACTTTAAAGTCTAAGTTTTATCCTTGTAATGATTAAAGTAAATTATGAATTAAAATAGCAACATAATTTATTATTATTGTTGTTGGCAGTGGTTGTGTATTAGAAACTAAGTTGATGAATGCTTACTTTATGAATAATAGATTAACTTGAGAAATTTCTTACCTATAAATTTATTTAATGATATTCATGTTAGTAAAGCCTCCCTTATTTATTAATATTAGATGTTTTAATAAGCAAAATAAATTATGAACTAGAATAGCATTAGCGCAATCCAATTTGATTTTTTTCATATACAAGAGGAAAGGGGAAAAACCAACTAAACTAATTATTGCAAGTGTTCATTATTTATTTATGAAGTATTTGAACAATGTGTTTAATTGAAAAGAGCATATTTATAATGAAAATATAGATATCTTACAATATTTATATTATCATTAAGATTGTATATCATCTATTAATTTATGTTAGGGCACGGAGGAATCGAACCACCATCGTCCTGCTTGTAATGCAGGTGCTCTTCCATTGAGCTAGCACCTTTTACAACATGAGGGGAGAGGGACTGTGTTAACACCTAGATTACACAAATTTTCTAATCCTCTGTGACAGATCAAAATGATGACAATCTTAGACTTTGATTCTTTCAAAATGATGAAATTCTTAGACTTTGATTCCTTACATAATTTCTATTAATATTATCTA
>LPNX010501617.1:365568-412009 GCA_001517045.1 Pseudotsuga menziesii
TTGTTATTCCTCAAATCTATGATCTTCCATGGATGTAAGTCCCCTTCATCAATATATTCCACAATCAAATGTGGTTCAATAACATCAATTATCAAAACCATAACATATCCTACATTAAGCCTTTCTCCACCATAATGAGTTGTAATATCTGTAGATTCAACCCTTCCTAGTCCAATAACTTGACCATTAATTAGGAGGTTAACATAGTCCCTCTTATCAAAATTATATTTTCCATTGTAACTCCTCCCAATTTCTGTAAGACATTTGAATTGTAGTTTGTAATTAAAGTTAAACCATATGAAGTGTATGTTCAAAAAGGTAATATAGTTGCAATAATTCAAAACAATAGGGTAGCCCTTTTGTGTGCCACAAAACATTGTTGCCCTACATCTTGTGCACACTAGCAAAAGGGAATTTACATATAAATTACATAAAATATATATATGAAGAGATAACAATAAGAGCTCCAAGAAGCATTAGAGAATGATAGATATCAACTTAGATAAAACCACCAGATTCCTATTTGACTTTGGACATAGCACTTATATTATTGATGTATGTGTATGAATGTAATGGAAAACTATCTAGAGTTAGTTTCCGTTCTTAAAACGTTGCACGATAAATGAAAGTTAATGTGTGTTAGTTTTCATACTGTAGTTTTCCATCTAACAGAACTACATTGTCATCAATCACATTACACCATGATGGAAATCTAGTTGGTGTTAGTTTCCATTCATAAAACATTGCATGGTGACTAAAAGCTAATCTATGTTAGTTTTCATAAAATAGTTTGTCCTCTAACACACCCACATTGTCATCAAATACATTACACCATAATGAAAATCTAGTGGAGTTAGCTTTCTTATAACAACATGGCACGGTGAGTGAAACCTAACCTGCGATAGCTTTCATAAGGAAGGTTTCCATCTAACACAACGACATTGTCATCAATCACATTGCACCACGATGGAAATCTAGATGGAGTTAGTTTTCGTTCTTAAAACATTGCACAGTTAGTGAAAGCTAAAGTGTGTTACTTTTCATGAGGTAGTTTTTCATCTGACACAACCACATTATCATCAATCACATTGCACCATGATGGAAATCTAGCTTGAGTTGGCTTTCGTTCTTAAAACATTGCAATGTGAGTGAAAGGTGATGTGTGTTAGTTTGCATAAGGTAGATTTCTATATAAAACAACTACATTGTCATCAAATATATCACACCATGATGAAAATCTAGCTGGAGTTAGTTTTACTTTTAACAACATGGCATGATGAGATAATGTTAATGTGTGTTAGCTTTCATAAGGTAGTTTTTCATCTACCACAACCACATTTTCATCAATCACATTGCACCGCAATAGAGATCTACTTGGAGTTATCTTTTGTCCTTAAATAGTTGCACGGTGAGTGAAATCTAATGTGTGTTAGCTTTCATAATGTAGTTTTCCATCTAGCACAACCACATTGTCATCAATCACAATTCACCATGATGGAAATCTATTTGGAGTTACCTTTCATTCTTAAGACATTGCACGGTGAGTAAAAGCTAATTTGTTAGCTGTCATAAGTTAGTTTTCCATCTAACACAGCCACATTGTCCTACATTATACCATGATAGAAATTTAGCTGGAATTAGCTTTCCTTCTAACAACATGTCATGATGAGTGAAAGCTAGTGTGTGTTAGTTCATTGCACCATGATGGAAAGTTAGCTGGATTTAGCTTTTGTTCTTAAAACATTGCACGTTGAGTGAAAGTTAATGTGTGTTAGTTTTCATAAGGTAGTTTTCTATCTAAAACAAACACATTGTTATAAAATACATAACAAGATGATGGAAATATAACTATAATTAGCTTAACTTTTAACAACATGTTAGTTGTCATTCTTAAAGCATTGTACGATGAGTGAAAGAAAATGTGTGTTAGCTCATTACACCAAGATGGAAATCTAGCTCGAGTTAGGTTTTGTTTTTAAAACATTGCACAGTGAGTGAAAGTTAATGTGTGTTATAATTCATAAGGTAGTTTTCTATTTAAAAGAGTCACATTGTCATCAAATACATAACACCATGACGGAAATCTAGTTGAAGTTAGCTTTATTCCTTAAATCATTGCACGATGAGTGAAATCTAATGTGTGAGCTTTCATAATGTAGTTTCCATCTAACACAACCACATTGTCATCAATCACAATGCACCATGATGGAAATGTAGTTGGAGTTAGATTTCATAAGATAGTTTTCTATCTAACACAACCAAATTTTCATCAAATACATTACACCATGATGAAAATCTAGTTGGAGTTAGTTTTATTCCTAACAACATGGCACGATGAGTGAAAGCTCATGTGTGTTAGCTCATTGCACCATGATAAAAATTTAACTCGAATTATTTTTATATCTAACACAACCACATTGTCACATTGCACAGTGAGGGAAATTTAGTTGGAGTTATATTTCGACCTTAAATCGTTGTACGGTGAGTGAAATCTAATGTATGTTATCTTTCATAATGTAGTTTTCCATTTAGCAAAACCACATTGTCATCAATCAACATTCACTATGTTGGAAATATAGCTAGAGTTAGCTTTCGTTCTTAAAACGTTGCACGGTGAATAATAGCTAATGTGTGTTAGCTTTTGTAAGGTAGTTTTTCATCTAACACAGCCACATTGTCATCAAATACATTACACCATGATGCAAATTTAGCTAGAGTTAGCTTTCCTTCTAACATCATGGCACAATGAATGAAAGCTAATGTGTGTTAGCTTTCATAAGGTAGTTTTTCATCTAACACAACCACATTGTCATCGATCACATTGATCTGTGATGGAAATATAACTGGAGTTAGCTTTCATCCTTAAATCATTGCACAGTGAGTGAAATATAATGTGTGTTAGCTTTCATAATCTAGTTTTCCATCTAGCACAACCACATTTTCATCAATCACAACGCATCATGATGGAAATCTAGCTCGAGTTAGCTTTCATTCTTAAAACATTGCACGGTGAGTAAAGCTAATGTATGTTAACTTTCATAAGGTAGTTTTCCCTCTAAAACGGTCATATTGTTATCAAATACATTACACCATGATGAAAATCTTGCTAGAGTTAGCTTTCCTTCTAACAACATGGCACTATAAGGGAAATATTATGTGTGTTACCTCATTACACCATAATGAAAATCTAGCTGGAGTTAGCTTTCTTTTCAACAACATGACACGATTAATGAAAGTTAATGTGTGTAATATTTCATAAGGTAGTTTTCCATGAAACATAACCACATTGTCATCAATCACATTGCACCGTGTTGGAAATCTAGTTGGAGTTAGTTTTTATACTTAAATCATTACACGATGAGTAAAATCTAATGTGTGTAAGCTTTCATAGTGTGGTTGTCCATCTAGCACAACCACATTGTCATCAATCACAATGCACCATGATGAAAATCTAGTTGGAGTTAGCTTTCGTTCTTAAAACATTGCACGATGAGTAAAGTTAATGTCTATTAGCTTTCAAAAGGTAGTTTTACATCAAACACATCCACATTGTCATCAAATACATTACACCATAATGGAAATCTAGTTGGAGTTAGTTTTCTTTCTAACAACATGGCACTATAAGGGAAATCTTATGTATGTTAGCTCATTACACCATGATGAAAATCTAGTTGGAGTCAGCTTTCCTTTTAACAACATGGCACAATGAGTGAAAAAGAATGTGTGTTAGCTTTCATAAAGTAGTTTTCCATGTAACACAACCACATTGTCATCAATCACATTATGCCATGTTGAAAATATAGCTGAAGTTAGATTTCATCTTTAAATCGTTGCACGATGAGTGAAATCTAATGTGTCTAAGCTTTCATAGTGTAGTTTTCCATCTACCACAACCACATTATCATCAATCACAATGCACCATGATGGAAATCTAGCTAGAGATAGCTTTCGTTCTTAAAACATTGCACGGTCAGTAAAACTAATGTCTGTTAGCTTTCGTAGGGTGGTTTTTCGTCTAACACAGACACATTGTTATCAAACACCTTGCACTATGATGAAAATATAGTTGGAGTTAGCTTTTCTTCTAACAACATGGCACTATAACGAAAAACTTATGTGTGTTAGCTCATTACACCATGATGGAAATCTAGTTGGAGTTATCTTTCCTTTTAACAACATGACACAATGAGTGAAAGCTACCGTGTGTTAGATTTCATAAGGTAGTTTTCCATGTAACACAACCACATTGTTATCAAGCACATTGCACCGTGTTGGAAATATAGTTGGAGTAAGTTTTCATCCTTAAATCATTGCACGGTGAGTGAAATCTAATGTGTGTAAGTTTTCATAGTGTATTTTTTCATCTAGCACAACCACATTGTCATCAATCACAATGCACCATGATGGAAATCTAGCTGGAGTTAGCTTTCATTCTTAAAACAATGCATGGTGAGTAAAGATAATGTCTGTTAGCCTTCATAAAGTAGTTTTTCATCTAACATAGCGACATTGTCATCAAATACATTCCACCATGATGGAAATCTAGCTGGAGTTAGCTTTCCTTCTAACAACATGGCACTATAAGGAAAAGCTTATGTGTGTTAGATCATTACACCACGATGGAAATCTAGCTGGATTTAGCTTTCCTTTTAACAACATGGCACGATGAGTGAAAGCTAATGTGTGTTAGCTTTCATAAGGTAGTTTTTCATGTAACACAACCACATTGTCATCAATAACATTGTGCAATGTTGGAAATTTACCTGAAGTTATCTTTCATCCTTAAATCGTTGTATGATGAGTGAAATATAATGTGTGTAAGATTTCATAGTGTAGTTTTTTATCTAACACAACCAAATTGTCATCAATTACAATGCACCATGATGGAAATCTATCTGGAGTTAGTTTTCATTCTTAAAACATTTCACGGTAAGTAAAAGATAATGTGCGTTAGATTTCGTAAGGTAGCTTTCCATCCAACACTGCCACATTGTCATCAAATACATTAGACCATGATGGAAATCTAGCTGAAGTTAGCTTTCCTTCTAACATGGCACTATGAGTGAAAGCTTATATGTGTTAGCTCATTACACCATTATGAAAATCTAGCTGGAGTTGGCTTTCTTTTTAACAACATGGCATGATGAGTGAAAGCTAATTTGTGTTATCTTTCATAAGGTAGTTTTTTATTTAACACAACTGTTGAGTCCACAATTGGTCCCTTTTTAACCATCTTTAATCACCTTTTCTTCCCTTGTTTTACACTGATCAACATGCTAATCATACCTATTTTCCTCACTCTATGCCCTAAATTGCCAAGGTAAGACTGATTATTGTTTTATCCTATTAATGCTTATGATTGTGACAATTAAGGCTGTCTCTCGAAATTGTGCTAATACGTTGTGATTTATGAAGATAGCGCAAGATGAGTTGACTGCAGAAAAAGTGGAGCTGAACAAGTCTTGAAACAAGGGGTGTTCGTGATCCAAGGAGACCCTCAATCCTTCAATCGTCAATTAAGGCACGTGGTTCCTATGTAACCCTCCAGACAGAGCCATACAAAGTAGCTGTAACAGAATGTGCTACGATTGGGGGATATTTAGTATAGCTGTTCGAATATTATGGTGATCTGGGAAGATCGCCACTTCTGGGCCAGCTTACAGCTCTTTCTCATTTTCTATATTTGCACCACGCCACGTTTTGTAAAAACCTGTGTTATTCAGGGTGCCTGAAGATCAGAGATCTTCATGGCTGCCCTTTGTAATAAGATCGACTGTTATGGTCCGTATGTATAAAAATGAGGGGCTGCCTCAACCCAGGGGGTTGGAAAATAGATAATTCATTCTTTTATTGACAGTGGAAGTGATCTGTATTCATTCTTCTTTTTAATACAAAGAGCTACCACCAATTTAAGGGAGCTGTACATTGTTCATCCAGTGTCTCTGTGCGAAGGCTGGGCCCGCCTTCCGCAGAGACTGCTGAGTTAAAGTAGGATCTCTGAATTTATTATTGTGTGATGTTCTGTTGATCATATTGCTTGTGTACGCAGCAGTGGCATGTGTGAATTTGCAGTATTACATTTTCCTGAGATTGGTGATTGCTATAGATTAACAGTCGACTGAGTAGGAGGTTTCTTTTATGCAATTCATTCAATAAGCTGTACACAGCTTGGTTCATCTCGTGGTTTCATATTGTCATCCCACGAATCTCTGCAATTACTTTATTGTTACAGTTGTTAACTTTCATTTTTGCAATTCAATTCTTTAGAGTAGTTGAACTTGATTTACTGCAATTGAATTTCTAGATTACGTTCCGTTTATGTTTATGGATTTCAAGAGTGGTTAGATCGAGTAGGCAAAGCATTTATTTTGGAATATGAATAGGATTTCCTTTCTGTCTGCAATTGTCATTTGAATCTGATTTCATTTCCTGTTGATATATGGTAGGAAGCAATTGAATTTGTAGTGTTTAGAAGGTTGGTGGGATTACACAGGTTCTGAGGGATGAACATGGTTGTTGAGGGTAAAGTGTTTAATTACAATGATTTGGTGTTTAAGCATAAATTGTGCATCTATCCTTTGAAATAAAAGACTTTCCTGGGTTGACAATAAATCTCGTATGCTCTGAGTGTTGATAATAATCTATCTGCATTTAGGGTGCTCGACATTTTGGCGCCGTTGCCGGGGAAGGATAAAAATTAAACACTATCATTAGTTGCATTTGGTAATTGTTTCTAGTCAGTTTCTTTTTATTCTCTTTGATGAAATGATTTGGGTTGCATGAATACGAGAAGGGTAAAACGTGATCAATTCCCAAATCCCAAAACCCCACAAGATACTAATAGTGCAGGTGGCTCGGGTCGCGGTCGAGGAGTACCATTGGGCAGAAGGACGTTCATCGACGATCTTGTTGACAGAACTGATTCATCCACCAGAGCTCGTCTTCAAGAAAATCCTATCAGAAGGAATCCTGCCAATCTTGAGGTGCCATCGTCAAGATCCACGGTGGAGAATCCACGAGCAGCTACAACTCCCTCGAACATTCCGGTAGACGAAGACACAGCTGTTACAACTGGACCTGCTGGTAAAGGTCCGACCTATCACATCAATGGGAGGGTTGTAACTAAGGAAGAGTGGGATCAGTACCACCAGAAGTTGTTGGATAATTGGAGGAACGAAGAAAAGAAAGAGGAACAGGAGAAGGACGAAGAAAAGAACGCAGAAAGAAACGAAGAGGAGAAAACAGAAGAGGAGAAAATAGAAGAGGAGATGAGTAACAGACACGGGGCTGACGAGGAGGAAGTAATGGGAGAAAATCGCTCCCTGCCAAAAGGAACAGTGGCTACACTACAATTTCTGATTCAACAACCAAATGGGGTAGCTCCTATGAAGAATATCTCACCATCGGTGTTACCTCATTTCCATGGAAAGGCAACAGAGGACCTAGACGAATTCCTTTTTGAATTCGATATTCTTTGTCGCAGCTACGATTATATCACCGATGCCCAAAAGCTAAAACTTTTTCCTGCTACCCTGAAGGACAATGCATTACGTTGGTTTATGAGCCTTGGAGGAGGAACCGTTGCTAATTGGAATACAATGAAACAAGTGTTCCTTGAGAAATATCAGGAATATTGTAATACCAAGGACAAGAGAGAGGAATTATTTAAAATGGTACAGAAGGAGGACGAAAGTTTGGAGGATTTTGTGGAAAGGCTGATGTACAATGTGCAGAGAGCGGGGCAGATGAACATGGGGCTGGATGTACTCAAGATAATCTTGCTCCGTGGGATCAGGGATGATTGTTTATATATGTTAAATCTGCTTGGTAAGGGAGATATCTCCAAAGAAATTTTTGAAAAAATTGTGGAACTATGCAAGAGATACTCCAGGGGGTCGTCCAGGAACAATAAGCGGGACAAACGAGATAAGCTAGAACGTGACGTCTTCGACAGAACGCAGAAATGATCTAATGGAGGCACCACCTGTGCAGAGATAGGCAATCTCCTTGAAAATTTTAAAACATAAATGATGAGCTCTATCTCCTTGGAGATCGATGTCCTGAAGGCAAAACAAAAACAAGCAGTGGAGGACCTCACGTTAGGTGTGTTCTGCCCCCGATGTAGAAAGAATCATCCGGTGAGAGAATTCCCACTTGACAAAGTAAATGTATGTCAGCTGTGTGAGCTGAACCATGATATGAAAGAATGTCCCTCACTTCCTCAAGTAAAGGCCGTTCTGCAGGCATCAAATCCGGATGTGGAAGCAGCCTACTTTATTGCACAGAAGAAACCATGGAAGCATCGAAATAAAGGTATGTCTTCAGACTCGTTTCCATTTTTGAATAATATGGGAAATTGGAACAATAACATGCAAAAAGTGAATACACAATTCCCTTCAAATTATACTCAGTGTAACTCTTCCCAACCAGCAATGCAAAACTATAACTCATAGAGTCCTTGGACACAACCACCACATCAACCCACGTCGTGGTCTCCTGGATGGAGGAATGTCCATCCTGGGAACCAGTTTCCTCAACCACCTCCACCTCAACAGTCACCATATTCTCCTCAGTTTCCCCAATTCCCTCAATTTCCTCCATATCCTCAATACCCACCTCAGCAGCTGTAGCTGCAGAATAATTCTGCTCCGAATATACCAATCTGACCTCAGCTGCCTGCCCAACCTAACCCCAACCCGAATAATAAAGCAGTCCATCAATTGGAGACTGTCAATATGCCTACTTACTCTCTTTCCCCTGTACCCTGCAATGAAATTCATTTGCGATCTGGGAAAATTATAGAACCCATAATTATAGAGGATGTTTCACCCTCTGGGCATAAAGAAACAGGGAATTCACAGCATCCATTTGCCACAGCTCCTATCATTGAAGATGCTGAGCATCCCTTAGAAGGGGCGGTTGAAACATCTGACGATAAAGGGGTGGCTGAAACATCCAATGATAAAATTGACAATACATAGCCTTCCCAATTGATAAAACAACCACCATACCCTAAAAGACTAATGCTACCAAGAACGGGGGGGCAATCTCAGTTTAACCTCCTTGGAGAGTTAAGGAACCTTTATGTCAAAATTCCCCTTCTTCAAGCTCTTCAAGATGTGCCTATTTACGCTAGAACAATTAGGGACCTGTGCACTAAGAAAGCAGGAAGGAAACCCAGGGATCCTCCCACAGTCCACATCATAGGGAACTTATCTGCCTTGATGACAGGAAAAGCCCCTGTGACTAAATATGATGACCCTGGCAATCCTACCATTAATGTACAGATAGGACAGACACAGATACCCAAAGTGCTAGTGGATCTAGGAGCAGCAATCAACGTTATCACAATAGAGACTGTAAAGAAGCTTGGGCTCACTAACCTCAGACCGACCCCTACTATTTTAGAATTAGCAGACAGATCCACCATCAGACCCGAAGGAATTCTGGACGACCTTGTAATCTCAGTAGATTCATGGGAATACCCAGCTGAATTTTTGGTATTACAACCAAAATCGCAGCTGGGGGGACACCCATTGATCCTAGGGAGACCTTGGTTGGCCACAGCTGATGCTTGCATCAGCTGTCGATCGGGGTCCATGACTATATCTGATGGTATGGATACTAAAAATATCACCCTTTATCCTCCGGCTCGGCCAAGTCTAGAGGCTGAAACATCCCTTTGGATAGAGCAGGAGGAGGAGGAGGATGTTCAGCCACTATTAACTATAGGGAAGGCCTTAAGTTTTAAAAATGAAACAGAAGATGACACTATTAGCAATTTCATTAGTGAACCCGCTTCAGTGAATAGAGAGGTTTATTAAATTTTGAACACCACCCTGGGCAAGGAAGAACAAGAAAATCTTACGGAAGAAGCCTTAGTTGGTGACACAAACATAATCCCGGTTGTGAAAAATTCAGAGAGTATTCCTATTGAGGTAGAGCCTGGAAGAACTTTGAATATCAATCCTAGTCTCTCCTTAGAGGAACAGGAATGCCTGATCAGCCTCTTGAAAGAACACAAGGGGGCGTTTTCCTGGGAATATACAGAGATGAGGGGTATTCCCTCTAGTCTGTGTACTCATCACATTTATATTAAAAGTGACTCCCGGCCTGTATGTCAACCCCAACGACGCATGAATCCTAAGCAGCGGGATATAGTGAAGGAGGAAATCCAGAAACTTTTGGAAGCAGGATTTATATATCCTATTTCAGATAGTGAGTGGGTCTCTCCACTCGTAATTGTACCTAAGAAAAACGGGAAATGGAGGGTCTGTGTTGATTACAGGGAATTGAACAAAGCAACTCAAAAGGATAATTTCCCTTTGCCCTTTATTGACCAAGTACTTGATACCTTGGCTGGAAAGAAGTTCTTCTCCTTCCTAGATGGTTTCAGTGGGTACAACCAAATCCAGATTGCTCCTGAGGATCAGGATAAAACCACCTTCACCTGTCCCTCGGGAACATTTGCTTATAGAGTGCTTCCTTTTGGATTATGTAATGCACTAGCAACGTTCCAAAGAGCTTTAATTGGCATATTCTCTGAATTGGTCAATGATAGTATGGAAATATTCATGGATGATTTTACTCCCTATGGCAGGGATTTTAATGAAGCATTGAAAAATTTAAAGAAGGTTTTAATTCGCTGTGAATAGACTCAGCTCTCATTAAGCACTGAAAAGTGCCATATGATGATGAGTGAGGGGGTGGTGTTGGGACATTTTACCTCTGCCAATGGCATTCAGGTGGACCCTTCAAAAATCAAAGTGATTAAGAATATACCTACCCCTTCAACTCAGAAAGAGGTGAGAAGCTTTATGGGACATGCTGGATATTATCGAAGGTTTATAGAAAATTTCTCCAAACTGGCTTCTCCCTTGTTCTCTCTGTTAATGAAGGATGCACAGTTTGTGTGGAATACAACATGCCAGACAGCATTCGATGAGCTTAAAGTGAAGTTGTCCACAGCTCCCATATTAAGGAGACCTAATTGGACCCTGCCCTTCCATATTCCTTCAGATGCCTCTGACACTGCTATTGGAGCAGTATTAGGACAGCAGGATGGTCAAGTACCTTATGCCATCTACTATGTAAGTAAAAAATTAGCCCATGCTGAACTTAATTACACTGTTACTGAAAAATAATTCCTAGCTATTGTTTACTCGATCAATAAATTTCGACATTATATCACCGAGTATCCTACATTTGTGCACACTGACCACTCTACCATTAAATATTTAATGAATAAACCTGTTACCAATGCTAGAGTGACCAGATGGCTTTTGTTGTTGCAAGAATTTGATATCACCATTATAGATAAACCTAGGAAAGAAAATGTTGTTGCTGACTTTTTATCTCGATTTACTAACAGTGATGACAGTTTGCCTATTGAGGATTCTTTCCCAGATGAACATCTATTCGCACTTTCAGCTCATTCTCCATGGTATACGGACGTCGCTAACTATTTGGTTGTAGGAAAGCTCCCGCCATATATGTCAAAAACAAGAAAAAAGAAAAATTATCCAGCGAAGTGCCAGGTTTTGTTGGCTAAATGGTCATCTCTTTTACACAGGGCCTGATCTTGAGATCAAGAAATGTGTAAGAAAAGACGAGATCTTTCATATACTGAAAGCCTGTCATGAGGAGCCTTGTGGAGGGCACTTTGCAGATAAAAGAACAGGGCATAAAGTACTGCAGATGGGCTACTACTGGCCGACTCTGTTCAGGGATGCTAAAAGGTATGTTCAGTCCTGTGACAGTTGCCAAAGGATGGTCCAACCTAATAAACCAGATCAGATTCCCTTACAGTCCCAACTCGTAGTTGAACCATTTGAGAGATGGCCACTGGATTTCATTGGCCCTATCAGTCCTCCTTCCCGACAGAAGGTCTATATTCTGGTTTGTACTGATTATATGACCAAGTGGGTGGAGGCTGTAGCTTTGGCCAAGGCTAATGATCATGCAGTGATTGATTTTATGTACAGTGAGATCTTTACCCGCTTCAGGGTACCAAAGGAAGTAGTTACCGATGGGGGGCCGCAATTCATGTCACACCAATTTGAATCCTTGCTCCGGAAGTATCATGTGCAGCACAGGGTGTCTTCGCCTTACCACCCCCAAGCCAATGGTCAAGTGGAAAGTACCAATAAGGTTATTGAAAACGTCCTTACTAAAACAGTTAAGAGTCATCGAAGGGATTGGGATGACAGGCTTCTGGAAGCACTGTGGGCATATCGCATGACCTGGTGTAGCACCACAGGTTTCTCCCCATATGATCTAGTGTATGGAAAGAGTGCCATCTTTCCAATTGAGTTTGAGATTAAAACCCTGAAGACAACCACCGAGATGAATCTGGATGTAACAGAAGCTCAGAAGCGAAGGTTGAATCAATTAAATGAATTAGATGAGAAGCCGTTGGCTGCAGTGGACCAGACTTTCTTGCTTCAGCAACAAAGATCTAATTGGCATGACCGATTTATTAAAAAGAAAGTCTTCAACGAAGGAGACTGGGCGTTACTCTATGACTCCAGATTCAAAAAGGATTTTAAAGGAAAATTGCGTACAAGGTGGCTAGGTCCATATTTGGTTGACAGGGTCTTTGACGACGGCACTGTCCGTCTGGTGACCATTGATGACAATCGCCTACCATTACTTGCTAATGGCCACAGACTGCGACTGTATCGCAAGCCCATTTCGAAAGACGCATTCATTTCGCAAATCGCCGCCGATCCAGATTATCAGCTGACACCAGGGCAGGAGCCTCTCTCTGCCTCTGCCGACCCTTAAACTGTAAATCACACTTTGAATCACTGTACATAAATAATTTTTTTTTCCTAATGTAGCGTATAATTCTTTATTTTCCTTATCCATTTGATTGTTTTAGTTGTTGTTGTTTTTCAATAAAAGTCTTGCAGGGAAGTACCAGGCGAATGACCAGATTGGGCCTGTCGAACCGGCGTCGTCTTCCTTTGCTTCCCTGTATCACATTTTTCTTTTCTTCCCCAAAATAATTTTCCGACGGCTGAACATAATTTTCTGGCAGCTGAACATAATTTCCCGGTGGCTGAACATTATTTCCCGGCGGCTGAACATAATTTTACGGCGGCTGAACATAATTTCCCGGCGGCTGAACATAATTTTCCGGCGGCTGAACATAATTTCCCGGCGGTTGAACATAATTTTCCGGTGGCTGAACATAATTTTCCTGGTGGCTACAACATATTTTCTTGGCAGCCGTGACCTTTTCCCGATGACCAGAAAATCCTTTTTCCGGCAGCCGTGAATCACATTTGCCGGCAGCTGCAACATCTTTTTAGTTGGCCGCAATCTCATTCTCGGCAACTGCAATTCCGCTCTATTTTGGCGGACATCTCTAGCAGTAGAGACTGTTTTCTTGCAATCTGCAGTGGTAACTCCTGAATTAATGAAAGAGAATTGCTTCCACTACTCGCTATGGCTCTGATTTATCCTACTCGTGCCGGCCAACTTAGTATCATTCCGACCCCGGCGACGCGATGGTTTTGTTTCATTGGAAGAAGGCATTATGGCGTTATCCTCGTCATTATGATCAAATTAATGCCTGCGCACGAGCTCAGCTTTGCAGCGTCAGCAATCACACATCCCATTATTTTCCGCCGGCTATCTGACACACAGTCACACGAGGTATGGCTTTGATTTTCACGTGATTAAGTGTTGATTCGATTTAATAATGTCAGTCATGCCTTTATATGTATTATCATTATGGATTAATTAATCCACTCCCTCATGCGATGTAAAAACTCATCACCGCCACCTTCCCCAATTTGGCATAACAATTTCGAACCCCCTCAGTATTGCACTTTCCAAATTAGCTATATTTTTCTCAACATCTCTGCTCCGCGCTCTGTGCATCCTCTGCTCTGCAATCTCCATTTTCGTACTCTGTAACTCTGCAGCCTGAACTATGGGGATTCCTGCTCGTCATGAACCTTTGAATACACAGGAACTCAGGACCAATCCTGAGGTTTTTGCCATTTTTCAAGCTGCTGGCTGGATCGAATATTTTGAGCGACTGGACGGATTTAACTGGGAAGCAGCTTTGCAATTTGCTTTGAACCTCCGAGACACTCACTCCGAGCTATGGGGGTTGCGGATAGAAGTCTCTGAGATCGTTATATCTGAGGTTACTGCTATTCCACGAGAGGGAAAGGCATGGTTTGGACGACGAGTTTCCACGACGCTTGCACGGGAAGAATTTTTACGAGAAGGGGAGCAAGTTCAATCATCAAGAAGAGGAATTGCACTGCACTCGCTGCCGCGGCCATGGGATCAGGTTGCTGTCTTTCTTAAGAAGTACATCACCTACGAAGGTAGGTACCAAACTGTTTATAATTATGATCTCCCATTGCTTTCTCATCTCCGCCATGGCATTTTATTGAATATCCCGTACTATTTGCTTCATGCCCTGCGTCATATGGCGGCGTATGTCCAAGGTGCTAAACATCAACATGTTTCCCTAACCCACCATGGTCTTATAAAATTAATCATTTCAAGAACCCTGGCCCAGCACAATATAACCTGGGATCAATTAATTGCTGCGCACACAGCTCGCACTCAGGAACCTGCCCCTTTGTTAGGTGTCCCAGTAGAGCAGGCATATCTTCAACCACATCGGGAGGACCGGAGTCCCTCCCATATAGTTGGGGGGCGGGATGACATTGCACCGGAAGAAGAGCAACAGGGGACACAAGCAGGACCATCAGGGGAGGATGTTGATAAAAACCTTGGGAAAAAAACAGACAAAAAGGTAGCTCTGCCATCAGAAGGCGAAATTGGAGCAGCATTGAATGCTGCAACAATTGAACCTGAAGATGGCAGAGCCAAAGCAATTGAGGACTATATTGAACCAGTCAATATTGAATCCTCACCTGAGTGGGGAGGAGGAACCCTAATTGAGGAGGAACGGCCTGAGGAGCAAGGAAACATTCCTTTGATCGCAGCAGTGAATCCTGATATGCCAGCTCCTACAAAGAAAACACCACAAAAGAAAAGAAAGAGACCAATTAATGAACCTAGCATAACCTCACCAATAAGAAGAAAAAGAACTAAATCAAATGCAGCAGCAGAGGTAGCCAGAAAGAGGTGGGAAACCCTGGAGGCACAGGTTGAGTTCCCAATCCTTGTACCGAGGCCAATGGATGCTCCACAAAGGTCAGTCGAGGAAGAACCCAGCATTGAAGGACTTTTGGAAGAGAACACATTGTTAAAGGAGGAAGTCCAAGTACTTCGAAAGGAAGTGGAGACATGGAAGGAAACCTGCAGGAAACAAGGTGAGAAGAAAATGTATACACTGGTGGAAGTTGCAGAACAGTTGGAGGAATCAAACTCTACCGAGCCTGGTAAGGAGGACGAGCAAGTGCTCTGCCCCACTTGTGGGGAAATTTTCAAAAATAAAGGCCACGAGATCATATTTAGCACATCACCTTAGCCCACGTCCACAATGGAAGAACCTGCAGAAAAAGAAGATGTTGTAACACAAGAACCAACATCTTTGACCACCCTTGCTGAAGCTGCTACCAATCCTGTGATAGAGGAGAAAAAGGATGAAATCAAGAATGATGATGGAGATCAGGATGACACTGTGAACTCAGAATTCTCCCATGACATAGAGATGATAGAAGCTGAGCCACAAGGGTAGAACATTAATGAACTAGAACAGGGGGCTATTACACAAGAACCAGCAACCCTGAATATACTTGTCCAATTGGCAGAACATGGGGGAGAAGAATCTGGGATGGAGGACACTTTGGAACCTAATGAAGAGCTTTGCATCATGACTCTAGAATGTTCCTATGACACAGAACTAATCCAAGATGAAGAGGTAATCCAGGATGTTGTAACACAAGAACCAACATCCTTGGGAATTGCAGCAGGGATTCCTGAATTTCAATTAAAAGATGACCCGGGGGTGGATATTATAACCGATACAGAGTGGAGTGAGGATGAACAAACAATAACCTCAGGTGACACTGAGCTCCTTGAGGAAGAGTTGTACGATGGGGAAGATATCCAGTCTCAGAGGCAGGAGAACAAAGAAGACATTGTTACACAAGAACCGGTGTCTCCAAAAGCGATGAATGTAACTGCTGAAGAGAACCCAGGGGATGTTGCTGCCACACAAGAACCAGCAACACAAGAATCAGATTTAGAAATGCAGGCTGACCAGGGAGAAGACACTGCCACACAAGAACCAGTGTCTCAACGAGCCTTAAATATAGTTGTGGAAGAGAATCCAGGGAATGTTGCTGTTACACAAGAACCAACAACACAAGCAGAAGATTCAGAAATGCAGATTGATCAGGGGGAAGACACTGTCACACAAGAACCAGTGCCCCAGCAAGCCATGAATATAGCTGTGGAAGAGAATCCAGGGGAGGTTGCTTCCACACAAGAACCAGCAACACTCATGGAAAACTCCGAAGTGCTGGAGAACACTGTCCCACAAGAACCAGTACTTCTCCCTCTCAAAAATTTTATTGATCTGGATTCAGAGCAGGAAGAGCATTATAAAAGGGATATTTTAAACCTCACAGCAGAAGTCTCATCCCTGAGGATGGAAGTGGTCAGTTGGAAAAGTTAGGTGGAAGAAAACCAGAAAAACATGATTGCTTTGAGTGAGCATAAAAGAATTATTAGAGCACTGGAAGAGCAGGGGGCCGAAGAACGCATGGCCCACAGAGTTTAGATAGAAGAGCTGCAGAACTAGATAAAGGAATTGAAAAAGTTTCAATCCATGAAGAAGGATAAGGATCAGATGTATACCCTATCTCGAGAACTCATGGGCACCAGGAATCCCTCCTCCTCTTATCCAGTATTTCTCTTCCAGCAGTTTGTCTGGTTTAAATTAAAGGTCGTGCAGGAGGGGAGGCCATTTGAAATCACAACCTCAGAAATTTTTTTGGAGACATTCTTTAGAAGTAATTTTGAGGAGCAGAACTTACTATGTGAATTATACTTGCATGAGATGGCCTGCCCCTTGGATCGCCACTCGAATCTTGTTCCATTTGCAGGGGATGTTCAGCTAAGAGCCTTTGCCTCTTTTGTGAGCAACCATGTTCAGTGGGAAAGGTATTTCCAGACCTTTTCCCACAATGAAGCTCATACTAATTTATGGATTCGTAGGGAGCCCCAGAATCCTGGCATTCTTTTGGCACGGTACAGAAGTCTCCTTTCCAGTCCTTCCCAGGCACAACATATTATGAATTTACAGGAAGAAGTGATCTCCACTTGTACCAATTCCATTTCTAGGCAGCAGCAGGTTGCATTAGAGGGTAGCAAGCACAGATGGCAGGTTGCTTCCTCCGCACTTAGAAACAGGGACCCTTACTGCTTTCAAAATTTTAAACATGCACTCTCTAGAGTCAAGGGTTATGTAGGGTGTATGAAGGAATGTGGAGTTAACTGGCTGGGTTTAAAGTTTAAATTTCCTCTTCTTTGGTGGCCAGTGAAACCATATCACATGGATTTTTCCTTGACTAGAGCAGAGGAGCAGAGATGTTGGCGGTACTAGGTTATTCATAGGGGTTTTCTGAAGGCAGATCTGGAGCCTGAGTTTCCCTACAATTTTTCTTCCCTCCATGAACAGAGCTCAAGGCAGGATTCAGATTCCGAATGATGCAGGTTGTTGCATGAGTACATGCAACAGGGTAGTTGGGGGGAGATGTTGAGTCCATAATTGGTCCCTTTTTAACCATATTTAATCACCTTTTCTTCCATTTTTTTACACTGATCAGCATGCTAATCATACCTGTTTTCCTCACTCTATTCCCTAAATTGCCAAGGTAAGACTGATTATTGTTTTATCCTATTAATGCTTATGATTGTGACAATTAAGGCTGTTTATCTCTTGAAGTTGTGCTAATACGTTGTGATTTATGAAGATAGCGCAAGATGAGTTGACTGCAGGAAAAGTGGAGCTGAACAAGTCTTGAAACAAGGGGCGTTCGTGATCCAAGGAGACCCTCAATCCTTCAATCGTCAATTAAGGCACGTGGTTCCTATGTAACCCTCCAGACAGAGCCGTACAAAGTAGCTGTAACAGAATGTGCTACGATTGGGGGATCTTTAGTATAGCTATTCGAATATTATGGTGATCTGGGAAGATCGCCACTTCTGGGCCAGCTTACAGCTCTTTCTCATTTTCTATATTTGCACCATGCCACATTTTGTAACAACCCGTGTTATTCATGGCGCCTGAAGATCAGAGATCTTCATGGCTGCCCTTTGTAATAGGATCGGATGTTATGGTCCGTATGCATAAAAATGAGGGGCTGGCTCGACCCAGGCGGTTGGAAAATAGATAATTCATTCTTGTATTGACAGTGGAAGTGATCTGTATTCATTCTTCTTTTTAATACAAAGAGTTACTGCCGATTTAAGGGAGATGTACATTGTTCATCCAGCGTCTCTGTGCGAAGGCTGGGCCCGCCTTCCGCAGAGACTGCTGAGTTAAATTAGGATCTCTGAATTTATTATTGTGTGATTATCTGTTGGTCATATTGCTTGTGTACGCAGCAATGGCATGTGTGAATTTGTAGTATTACATTTTCCTGAGATTGGTGATTGCTATAGATTAACAGTCGACTGAGTAGGAGGTTTCTTTTATGCAATTCATTTAATAAGCTGTACACAGCTTGGTTCATCTCGCGGTTTCAGATTGTCATCCCACGAATCTCTGCAATTACTTTACTGTTACAGTTGTTAACTTTCATTTCTGCAATTCAATTCTTTAGAGTAGCTGAACTTGATTTACTGCAATTGAATTTCTAGATTACGTTTCATTTATGTTTATGGATTTCAAGAGTGGTTAGATCGAGTAGGCAAAGCATTTATTTTGGAATATGAATAGGATTTCCTTTCTTTCTACAATTGTCATTTGAATCTGATTTCATTTCCTATTGATATATGGTAGGAAGCAATTGAATTTGTAGTGTTTAGAAGGTTGGTAGGATTACACAGGTTCTGAGGGATGAACATGGTTGTTAGGGTAAAGTGTTTAATTACAATGATTTGGTGTTTAAGCATAAATTGTGCATCTATCCTTTGAAATAAAAGACTTTCCTGGGTTGACAATAAATCTCGTATGCTCTGAGTGTTGATAATAATCTATCTGCATTTAGGGTGCTCGACAACAACGTCATTGTCACATTGCACTGTCATGGAAATCTAGATGAAGTTAGATTTAAAGCTTAAATCATTGCATGGTGAGTGAAATCTAATGTGTGTTAGCTTTCATAATGTAATTTTTCATTTAGCACAACCACATTGTCATCAATCAAAATGCACCATGTTGGAAATCTAGCTAGAGTTAGCTTTCATTCTTTAAACGTTGTGCGGTGAGTAATAGCTAATGTGTGTTAGCTTTCATAAGGTAGATTTTCGTCCAACATAGCCACATTGTCATCAAATACATTACAACATGATGCAAATCTAGTTGGAGTTAGCTTTCAGTCTAACAACATGGCATGATGAGTGAAATATAATGTGTGTTAGCTTTCATAAGATAGTTTTCCATCAACACAACCACATCGTCATTGATCACATAGCACCATGATGGAAATATACCTAGAGTCAGCTTTCGTCCTTGAATCATTGCACAGTGAGTGAATTCTAATGTGTGTTAGATTTCATAATGTAGTTTTCCATCTAGCACAACCACATTGTCATCAATCACAATGCACAATGATGTAAATCTAGCTAGAGTTAGCTTTCGTCCTTAAAACATTGCACAGTCAATAAAGTTAATGTCGGTTAGTTTTCCATCTAACACAGCCACATTTTTATCAAATACATTACATCATGATGCAAATATAGTTGGAGATAGCTTTCCTTCTAACAGCATGGCATTGTAAGGGAAATCTTTTGTTTGTTAGCTCATTACACCATGATTGAAATCTAGCTGGAGTTAGCTTTCCTTTTAACAACATGGCACGATAAGTGACAGCTAATGTGTTTTAGATTTCATAAGGTAGTTTTCCATTTAACACAATCACATTGTCATCAAGCACATTGCACCGTGTTGAAAATCTAGCTGGAGTTAGATTTCATCCTTAAATCGTTGCACGGTGAGTGAAATCTAATGTGTGTAAGCTTTCATAGGGTATTTTTCCATCTAGCAATCACAATCACCATGATGGAAATCTAGCTAGAGTTGGTTTCCATTCTTAAAACATTGCACGGTGAGTAAAGCTAATGTATGTTAGTCTTCATAAGGTAGTTTTTCATCTAACACGCCCACATTGTCATCAAATACATTACACCATGATGGAAATCTAGCTGGAGTTAGCTTTCCTTCTAACAACATGGCATTATAAGGGAAAGCTTATGCGTGTTAGCTCATCACACCATGATAGAAATCTAGCTGGAGTTAGCTTTCATTTTAACAACATGGCACGATGAGTGAAAACTAATGTGTGTTAGTTTTCATAAGGTAGTTTTCCATGTAACACAACCACATTGTCATCAATCACATTGGGTTGTGTTGGAAATCTAGCTGAAGTTAGCTTTCATTCTTAAATCGTTGCACGGTGAGTGAAATCTAATGCATGTAAACTTTCATAGTGTAGTTTTTCATCTAGCACAACCACATTGTCATCAATCACAATGCACCATGATGGAAATCTAGCTGGAGTTAGCTTTCGTTCTTAAAACATTGCACGGTGAGTAAAAGCTAATGTGTGTTAGTTCTCATAAAGTAGTTTTGATGAAAATCTAATTGGAGTTAGCTTTCCTTCTAACATGGAACTATGAGTGAAAGCTTATATGTTAGCTCATTACACCATTATGAAAATCTAGCTGGAGTTAGCTTTATTTTTAACAACATGGAACGATGAGTGAACTTAGCATTACCAAGTGGTTTTGTCATTATGTCAATATTTGATCTGCTATAGGACAATAATAAAGGAAAATGTCTTGATTGTCAACCAACTATATGATGTAATTGTGATGAACTTCAATATGCTTAGTTATGGCATGATAGATTTAATTTTTTGCGATTTTGAGAGCACTCTGATTGTCACAAAAAAGTGAGGTTATCACTGCTTGGTCAAGTTGAAGATCAACCAATATTCTTCGTAACCACATTGCCTCACAACCTGTACTGAAGTCTGCCTTGTATTTTTTGTCAATGGAGTATAAGGAAACTGTAGCTTGTAGATTACTTTGCCATGAAATTACCTTCCTAAACCAAGAGTGAACACATAACCTGTTTCTGAATTCCTTATATCAACTGATCCAACATAATTGAAATCAATATGTTATGCTAGCATGGAGTCAACATATCTCTGATATAGAATGCCAAAGTCAAGGGTCCCTTTGAATATTGACGGACTCATTTTGCAACTTGCCAATGTAACTCTTCAGGATTAGACATGAATTGAGAAAGAGACAAATCACTAAAAAACATAGATTTGATTGGGTGGTAGTAAGATAAATCAAACTACCAACCAATTTCCAATACAATGACTTGTTGACTAGTGGTGAGTCAGTGTAAGCTGAGAGTTTTATGCCAACTTCCATAGGTGTAGATGTAGGATTACATTCGGTCATTCTAAATTTTTTGAAGAGTGCTTTGGCATACTTGACTTGTGATAAAAAGATAGCGTGCTTAGATTGCAAAAAATCTACACCTAAACAATAATGAAGCAGGCTTTAATTAGTAATTTCAAATATAGATCAAATATCAAATTTCACCTGTTGAATCTTGTTGGCACTGCTTTTGGTGATGGGAACACCATCAACATAGACAAAATAAGATCAATATATCATCGTCCCTATTTTTGACGTAGCAAGTGGGTTCATAATAGGTTTTTCTAACTCTAGAATCTCTAAGGTATTGATCAAGTTTGAAATACCAGGCTTGAGGAGCCTGCTTGAGTCCATACAAGGACTTTACCAACCAACAAACCAAATGTTTATTTCCAAAAAATTGAAACCCTTGCGGTTACATCAAGGCACTTTTAACATCCATCTGTATATCTTCCATCTAGAATGAGCAGAAATGGAGATAACTAGTTGAAAAGTTACCATTTTCGTTGTGGGGGCAAATATTTCTTCACAGTACACCCCTTCATCTTGTGCATATCCTTTGGCAACAAGAAAAGATTTGTATTTGTCTAAAGAACCATCTAGTTTATATTTGACTTTTAAAATCGATTTACAACCAAGTGCTTTCTTCCCTAGAGGCAATGTGGACCAGACCCAAGTCTTGCTTTTCATCTATGCATCATATTTCACTTTCATGGAAGCCTCTGATTCAAGTTTTCCTTTGGATTCTTCAAATGTGCTAGGTTCAAATACCTGACACAAAAACAACAGAAGATAGAGAAAAATTTATCTGCTCACTGCCTTGCACAATTTGTTTCCTCAATCATGTAGTCTTTCCTTCTAGTGCCTTTGGAAACTCATCTTCTTAATATCCTTCCATCATGGTATAATACCATTTCCATTTCCTTTTTTGGCCCTCTTTGTCTTGCTGTGAAGATCAAGAATTCCTCTCTGTTGTGAAGATTGAGAATCCCCCTCTTCTTCACCAAACCCCTCCTTGGAAATTGACTCCTATGATGTTTCTGGCTCTAAGTCTTGTTTGATTTCAACACCAGAAATTGTTCTTGAATGAGCAACAATTTCCCATACACTACTTAGTACTATCCATAGATTTACCATCATCACAGAAGAATGATATTTTCTCATCTACAACATCTCTATTAATCACAATTTTGTTCGTAGAAACATCCAGTTATTCATTAGGAATGTTTTTCCTTAGGAATATTTGCAAAAGAAATACAACTGAAAATACGAAAATCTCTTACAAAAGGTTTTCTACCTAACCATGAATCCTTAGGAGTGATATCGTACAAATATTTACAAGGAGTTTTGTTAAGGATGTAAACCACAACATTCACTGGTTTTCCCCAGTATGGCTATGGTACATTCTAGCTGTGCACCATGCACTTTGCCTCCTTTCCATGACTCCATTTTGTTTTGGAGTGTATGGAGTGGTATACTGCCTATGTATACCTTCCCTTTTGCAAGATTCTTTGAACTAAGTTGAAACAAACTCACCTCCATTATCATATCCTAAAGCTTTTAGTTGTTTACTGGTTTGTTTCTCTACCAAAGCTTTTCATGTTACAAAATTTGAACAACAACTTGACTTATTATTCATAAAACAAACCCTAATTTTCCTTGAATAGTCATCAACCAGTAATAGGAATTACTTATCTCCATATATTGTCAGTGTTTTCATTGGACCATTCAAATCAACATATACTAGGTCCAAAACTCATTTGGCTTGCCATGTTTTATTGTCAGTATCAAATGAAATCCAATGTTGTTTTCATAACTGACAGCCTACACGTATCTCTAACAATCCTACACATACCTCTAACAATACTGAATGGATGGAAGACCATCCACCATATTAGTCTTATTAAGTACAAATAAATATTGATAACTTAGGTGTCCTTACCTTTAATGTCAGATTACATTTGTATTCTCTACCACAGCTGGTGCATGTGCCTTTGTTGTTTTTAGAATCAACCAGTCTATAGAACCCTTTTTCACCAATACAAACTATAGTCACCTTGTTATCACGAGAGTAGTGACCATATATTTGCTTCCTTAAAAATTTACAAAAATATTAGGGTTCCTAGTTATCTGACTAATAGACGAGATTTTTGCTCATGTTAGGAACATATCGAATGTTTTTGAAAGTATAAGTTAAAGTATTGTTCAATATGACATGAACAACCTCACATCCTCTAACATAGTGAGTCCATCCATCACCCAAAGCAATAGATTCACTATTACTCTTATCTTTAATGAAATTTACATACCAGTTTCTGTGACATTTGTAGTGGTGAGATGCACCTGAGTCGAATACTAGGCTATAGACTTAGTTGATTGATTATGTAATGCCACAAATGCAAAATCACCCACTGCTTCTTCTTCACCTCTTTCGGCAACATTTGCATGCCTTGATTTCATTTGACCACGTGCCAAGTCATATTTTTTTTGGAAATATCTCTTGAAGTGTATAGGCTTATTGCAATAATAACATCTGAATTTGTTCTCTTTGATACATTTCTAGCATTTTTTTTTTGTCTTTTCCTTTAAACTTTGCACTTAATGCACTCATTATAGTGGATGGATTTGATGCTTCTATCTGATCTAGCCTCCTTTCCTTTTGTACAAAAAAGTGTTAATAACTTCACAAATGTAAGTTGTTGGTTCTCCCCAAGTAGATGTAAGGACTCAACAAATGAATCAAAGGACAGCGGAAAACTTCACATCAACAAAGCAACCATATCCTCATCATCTATCGGCTTCTTAATAGCAAAAAAATGATCATTAAGATCCTTCAAGTGCAATAAATATTTAGAGACTGGTCCTCCTTCCTGTAACTTGGTGGAAACGTTAAAACAAAAGATTTTTAAAATACAATGACCACCCAACTTATGATGCTTGATACTTATTTTGGAGATTTGTCCACAATATAGGTGCTACAATGGAATTTCTTACTTCTGGAACTAATGTAACTGCGACTGACAGTTTGAGAAGCATAAGTGCCTCTTTATGTCTTTTATCATAGTTTTTGGGATAATTTGTTGGTCTATATTCTTTACCTAAGATCATAGTGGAAAAAATCGCAATTTTTCTTGGTTGTCAATTTTTCGGCCTGAAAAAATCCTGATTTTTCAAAAAATCGGACATCGGGAAAATCAGGAAAATCGGCAAAAATCGGCAAAAAATGGGAAAATCGGGGAAAAAACTGGCAAAAAATCGAGAAAATCGGGAAAAAAATCGGAAAAGATCAGGGAAAAATGGGAAAATTTGGCAAATAGGGGAAAATCGGTAAGCTAATTTTGACCCTATTGAAGTACAAAATTTTCATTTTTTAATGCTTGTCGTGGTTTGCCTATTTTTTCACCGATGTTGTCGAGAAGATGTTTTCTAGACCCTAGCTGATTTTTTGTTGATGCCAATTTTTTCCACTATGCCTAAGATGGTTTGTTCAAGATCTCTAAATTCAATAATGGTCAGTATCTTATGACTCCATAAACTGTAATTCTTTCCAATCAATTTTTGACGCTTCGGAAAGAGTAAATGATGCTAACTAGCCATTACTAACACAAATCGAAGAGTGAAGACTGCAATTTAGCACAGGCTTACTGCCATTGAGAGTACTCCATCCAATCAGTTTAGTAAACCTCCTTCGTGTCGATAGTAGCTTTGAATTTCCACGCAGTGGCTGGGCAATACTTCCACTCTCCAATTCGCGGCATGTCATCATTCCTTCACATAGTAGTTTCATGGTAAATACCAAGGTGGTGGCTGATCCTCGATGAGCTTACTTTTATCATGCAGATACATCACAAGATCACAGTTGTTGGCCCAATGAAAAATCCTCAATTTAGCATCATATCAGGTTGCAACAAGCCTGAATGTATACTTTCCTATATCAATATTACAGTAAGCAGATTTTGTAAAGTTCAAAGTCTACCATCAATAGTAGAAATTCCAGAAAAATGTAGAACATGGTCAAGATTTACCCATGCTTTCATAGCTTTTAATATGCACCATGAGAGTCATACACCAGTTGCATACATGCAATAAGATTTAACCGCGATTCTAGTGACTATAGGTGCCATGATCTCTTGGTAGATAATGTAAATTGCATCACAGAGATGTAATCACATATAGAGACCATAAAAAAGGAGATAAAATTAATTTGATCTAAGAATTACTTTGGCAGGGTAGGCAGGTCTTGTTACAGTACTAAGGGGATTTTGAGAAAACAGATCTCACCATAGCCTGGCTTCTCGAGTTTATTTCTACATTGTCACTGTAGACAAAAATAAAAGAAAGAAATCCAAGAAATAGTACAGGTTCAACATCAAATTTTGTAAAAGGTACAAGGTTATGAGGGCAAGATGGCATTATGAAAAGAAGGAAAACTAGATGGCAATGAATCTGCTAGGTGGTATTGTACAACAAGTTTACTATTTCTAGAATTAAATGGTGTTTTTGGGACAAATGATAATAAGCTAGGAAACATGAACACCCTCTAGAAAGTCTATGTTGCTTTGTGACATGTACCTACGATTTTGAAGTTAGTGTTTTTTGTTAGAGATGATCCTCTAGGAATATAATGATTTTCAGAATATAAGTATTTACTGAAACTTGATTAGCAAGTGATTGTGTGTGCAACAGAAGTTGTTTTTGCTCTGAGGAATTTCAGAATAGTCAAATTTAGAGTGTGTTGTTGTTATCTAAATTGTTACAGCAGTAAGGTTTTCAATCACCAAGTCTGAGCAATAAGTAGTAAAATCAGATACCCTTAAGCCCAAGATCACCATGGAAAACAATGCTCAAGAGATATAGCACAATGAGCTATTCAAACAAATAAATCATGCAAATGCCAGCCTTGACCATGGACAACCAACAGATAACCAACAATTCCGCCTATTGTGCATTAACAGCTCACAGTCTGGACTTTGAGCCATGCAAAGGGTCAAGGGCTTAAACAACAACATCAAACCCTACAAACAGACTGGCCAAAGAACAACTTGGCCTCATACATTAGTGACCGAACAAGTGAAAGCAACAATAACAAAATAGTGATAGAGCTCAAATGTAACAAAGGGAAAGAAAAACACAAGGCAGACTCACTCAACCAAACAACAATTCCTACCCATCAACCAAAAACAATGCCCCAAAAAGGAAACATAGAGGAAGGTATGAGTCTACCTTTATCCAAACATAGCTGAACACACAATTTGGATGCAGTTCCAAACTTTTCAATAGCCAACAATCAGTCAACAAAAACACTTACAACCCAGGCTAACAGTCATGGCCAAGAAAGCACTTAACTGAATGTGCAAAGGGTCGAGCTCTCAACTCCTCAAAACCAAAATGCAAGAAGATGCTACAAGGGAGAGAGAAGGCTAGGTTATGAAAAGCACTTATCAAAAATCAACCATCAGATCTCTCACCAACAGACCTGATCAAACATAGTACACCCACTACCCCCATGCAATGTTAAATGCTATTCACTAGGGCCAGTACAGAGGTGGACAAGTGGTAATCCCAAACACCAATAGCCAGACACCCAAATCCCAAGGATGGCTTGGCAGGGCTAATCATGTCCAAGATCAAACTTCCAAAACCTAGTTTCTCAAAGCCAGTCATTCCAATGATTTTTATAACTTCCATGGGGTTAACACTAGTTAGGAACTTACAAGAGCACACATAAGACAAGATATCAGCTAGCTACTGTAGATTTAAATGAGATGAGTGCCAATTTGACATTATTCACTGTATATCTAAATCGTACTTGTCATCCTAAAGTATTTAATTACAGATCTCTGAACTGATTTTAAAGATTAGAGCAAGAATATCTTGCATATACAGGTGAACACACCAAATTGTATATAGATAGAAATATTATTCATTCCTCAATCAGTGCTAGGTAAGCTATTGCATAAAACCAACTTATTGTTACAAAAATTGCAGAAAATAGTCAACAACGCGGGGACTAGGGAAAATAGATGGAAATTTTATAGAAATAGAAATTTGTATAGCACATGAAGAAAACAAAAGTAGATATAGGCACCTGCAGTAGTGCTCCAACATTTGGCTTCTCCTTTAAACCATCGAGAATATCAGTTAGTTGTGACCTAAATCACCATACAGTATAAAAATATGTCATGTGAAATTAGTTACAATTCAAAAATGAAGAATAATATTGCATTTTAAGAAGAAACATGAGCAAAATATGACATGTTATGCTTTAGTGCAAATTTTTACTTCTGTTTACAGTATGTCAATAATCTGTATTGGATGTTGCAATTTATGGTAACAATGGCCTTATAGCTAGTTGTTACCGGGAAAACTAGCAGGGTAACCCAGTAAGCATGTAAGAAGGATGTGACCCAAATTCCAATGAAAACCCCAATATGCATGTGACCCAAATTCCAATGAAAACCCCAAATTCCAATGAAATTCCCAAATATGCAGACTCCTTTAGGATGAATGAATGACTAGGTTGAAATCATAAATTGGTGGACCGTTTACAAATTCATCCTATCCATTTATGATTTTCCACCCTTTGGAAAACCACCTACCTATGACGATGAATGAAAAGGTTGAATTCATGAACGAGTAAAAGTGTCAATGAGTAGGTGACAATTCTAAGAGGTTGGAGCATTTACAAATACAGTTGCTTACATATGATTCCAAAAAAATAGGAGTATGAGTCTTTCAAGGAGACAAACGTTTTTAGCATCCAAATCTAGCTCCAACAAGATGGTAAAAAGCCTATTATTACTTAGCTAAGCAAAGTAAGTTGTCGAGAGAACTACACTACAGTATGAAATCTTAGTTTCCAACAGCACAACAAATACTATCATCTTGAGAGCTCAGAGCCTTCAAATAGGGTTTTTAGTATTGTCACCTTGAGAGTTCAAGAGCCTTCAAAGAGTCAGTTTTTATCTTGACCAAGTGAAATCAGTTTTTATCTTGACCAAGTACAATATACTATTAGCGTGCCAAGAAAGGGAGCCTCTTTTCAATTAATTAATGAGAAATTTTAGTTACTTTTGAATCAGTTTAAATTATAGTTACCAAGTTCCAATTGGATTTCGGAAATTAGAGACACAATTTTTTATTCAGATCAAATTCGTCTAGACACTTCTTAAACTGGCTTTCTGAAATTAGAGACATAAATTTATTATTCAGATGAAATTCGTCTATATACTTCTTAAACTGGATTTCAGAAATTAGAGACATCAAATTTTGGATCCATATCAAATTCGTCTGTATACTTCTTAAACCAGTAAAAATCACCAATACACACAAATGGAAGATAAGTTATTGAATTTACAAAACTCTGCATATTCAGGAATTTCATTGGAATTTGGGTTTTCATTGGAATTTGGTTTTCAATTACATTAGAATCTAAGTTAAAAAGTCAACTAAACTTTGAAACAATCTTATTAATACATAACTAGAACATATTTTTCCACTAGTTCCTATGTCTTGCATCCATTCTTGTCTTTAACAATACAGATTGTTGACCACTAGAGGACAATATGCTTTGAGAAGATGATAACAAAATAATGAGTTGGCCTTATCACATCTTCCAATAGTTCTAAAGACTGAAAGTATTATTTGAGCAAGAAACTATTTTTTTTCCATCTATCCTGCAAATCACTTTGAAAGTATTATTTGAACACAAAATTATTGTGTTTCCATCTATCCTGCAATCAGAAAAATTCCAATATCCCAACCATAAGTTTCTCTATAATTGCTTAAAATTTCTAGACTAGTTAGTGTTATCAACAAAAGGATCCATCTGTTTAGAGGAAGAAGCTTCAAGCTACTAAAATCCCTTTTCTTGATTGGAAGAAATAAAGGAAAAGTTACCATAGGTCACCTATTAAAATGTAGATCTCTTTAGGCTTATATATAGAACCAACGTTACAAACCTACGCACTTTGTCAATAGTGAATATGATAATTTAGGTAAGTGAATAGGATAAATTAAAAGGAAAGCATGGTCAGGTCTAAAGAAAATTAGAAGGAAAATACCATCAAGAATAAAGTGGCATTAGAAATTGGAGAGACATCATAAATAATATTTCATTAGTTGTATATGAGAAAGAAAGACATGAGTTGTGATAGAGAAATAGGGCACCTTGAATATGCAGTGGGAAACACATACTATTGAAGTAACTTTAAGGATGCCTAAGTTTGATGTTTCCTTGTATATCTCAAGGTTTTGAGGCTTGTGTAGTATTGCATGGGGACGTATTATGATTCCCAGGCTGCAAAACATGAGATTCTTGAAGTTGGAGATAGCCAACAAATGCAGTAAATAGAGTAGGATAGGTTGCACCTAGGCTGCAGATATTCTCCCATGAATCTAATTGCAGATTATTAGGACAAGGTGTTTGGGACCAATTGGTTACACTTTTACAATGAGATTATGTCCCATAGACACTTGTGTAAGGGATTGCAAGAAATAAAATGAAGAAAAATCTTAAATCATGAAGCCCCTTTCAATTTCGTTATCTCGATTGAGTTTTAGAAGATGTGACTGGCTCTAGTAGTTGTATCCTAGGATCCTCTAAAAGATTTGAATTGGATAGATTCTATCAAATCCTCTATTTGATGTTTTTTTGTTTTGATAGTATATGATGCTATCTTTGCTTCTTGGTCAGAGTAGAACATCTTTTGATTTGATAACTTACTGGAAAGACACTTGACTAGGGATTAATTGCATGGATAATAATCTATAATAAAATAACAGAATAGTTAATTGAATGTGTAACAAGTCTGGATGTTTCTATTGCATGGGTAATAATCCATGACAAAATAGCAGAACAATTATTTGTAAAAACATGGGTAACAAGTGTGCATTTTGGAAATATGGTGAATGTACAGGGGGGGTACTGTTGGTTCTTTTTGTTTTATCACAGGAAAATGGTATGCATAAAAGACATTTTATATTTTTTTGGGTTGCAAACTGTGTGGATCTCACCAATGGACCCAAATAGATACATCAACCAATGTCTACACATTTTAAATCAGACGTATGCATCCATACCAACTTGTACAAAATTCCAGGGCCAACCAATGTTCTAAAGCTCTCAAAGAAAAAAAAACTAGTGATGAAGAGTCGAAGATGAGTAGTATATGTAATTAATAATAATGATGAAAGCTAATAAATTTTATTTTATTTTTAAAAAATTCAAGATCGATCAGGATGCTCTTGCTGGAGAAAGGAAAAAACATGGTGCTGGATCAGAGAGCTTGACGTGAGGGTTTACAGCTGAAGGTCGCCGGTGGTGAGATCCATAGGGCCCAGTGAGGGCTGCGTGTCTTGAACTAGGAGGCATTTCCATTGCTGAATTCGTGGCTGTTAGGCTCATGAGTTGAGGGTTCGTTTGTGGCTATCCGATGGCTGGGATGGGAGGTGCGCCTCTGGACCCAAGATCTGATTCCTTTGATCGTCTAATTGGCCCTCAGAATAGGAGACCGGGCATAAGAGATCCCCTAAAGTTTGTCAAGAGAATAGAAGATGTGCCGAAAGTAGCCCTCCCACTGGAAGAAACTATGCAGGTTTCTCTCTCCCTGGCAGATCAAGCCCTGATCGGGAAATTCACGGGGCTCTAGCCTTCGCCAAAATCCATTGATAGCTGGGTCCAAATAAATTGGAGACCCCTCATCTCCAAAAATTTTGCATCATACTCTATCGGCAGGGGATACTTCCTGTTTGACCTAGAAACCAAAGTAGACAAAGATCTAATTTTCAAGAATGGCCCCTACTTCATGGGGCCGCAAGGTCTCTACCTCAATGGGTGGACCCCAGATTTTGATCCCGAGGCTGACATCCCCAAAGCCGTGCCAGTCTGGGTCAGACTCCCCAACCTCCCCATGCACTGCTGGAATCCCAAATCTCTCCACACGATTGGGGCTGTACTTGGAAAATACATTGACATGGCTAGCCCAAAGGACCACTATGCCTGCGCCCGCATCTGCATTGAGGTGGATCTTGAAGTAGGACTACCAGAAGCTATTAAATTAACTATGGGGAATTGGTCCCATTTTCAAAGGCTCAACTATGAACAACTCCCTTTCAAGTGCCAAGGTTGCCACGAATATGGGCACTTCATCTACAATTTCCCTAAAAATATCGAGATCCATCATGACAAGGTGGAAGGATGGCAAAAGGTGAACAGATCTAAACCCAAAAATAATCCCGGATTGGATGCAAAGTTGGGTGAGGGGAACAAAGAAGCTAAGACCATCCATCTTGAAGGGTCTCCTGAAACCTTTGAGACCAAAGAAACCATTGAAGCAAGGGATGATCCCGTAGAAGCCGAAGAGAAATCTAGTAATGGAGATAGCAAGGAGCCTGAAGCAGTCCTATCAGTCCATCAAATTCAGGATCAAGAGGAAGGCATGACAGTGACACAAGTAGGGGGAAACCTGGGAAGGTCAGAGAAAGACTCTAAATCGAAAGAAGAAGAAGAGGAGGAGGGGGAAATAGAACTGACTACCCCAAGTATTTCTAAAACCAAAGGAAGGAAATCCAGGAAAGAAGCTAGGGAACAAGCTACCTATAAGGATAAGCTGCAAGGTTCCCAGCTAACCCTGGAAAAGCTGATGAAAAACATGAGAAACACTCGCCAGTAGGGGCATGCCTAGAAAGGGATGCCTTCGAACACCAAAAGTAAGTAATGAAGGTCCTCTCTTGGAACTACAGAAATCTCGGTAGCAAACTCAAGGAAGAAGCAATGGCAGATCTAGTTTCTTTACATCAACTAGACATCTTTCTGATCCAGGAGACCAAGATGGAGGAAGACGTTTTTCTCCACATAACTCCAAAATTTTGGAAAAAAAGAGGTAAAGCTGCAATTAGTTCTAGAGGCGCATCCGGAGGCATTGGGACTCTATGGGATGATAAGAAATTTGAGGCTGTTGACATCAAGTACAGCTCTTGTTGGATCCTCACCCTGCTGAGGCAAAAGGACACGAATATCCTGGTAAGAATTTTCAATATCTATGCACCCAATCCTTATGCTGAAAAAAGGGTCTGCTGGAGTCTTCTTCATGAGGAAAAGAGAAATCTCCAAGGTAATGTAATCCTTGCAGGGGATCTTAATGTCATCCTTAGCCAAGATGAAAAATGAGGGGGCTCCCTGGTCATAGACCCCATCAGAGAAACTGTTGATGAGATCACTCTGGAATGGGATATCATGGATGTAAAGCCTTCTATTGGAAAGTACACTTGGAATAAAAAAAGAATTGGGCTTGGGCATATTACTGCCAGACTTGATCGGTTCCTGGTCCAGGACACCTTCCTCTTGCTAGGTCTAAATTTGTCTTCCAAAATCTTACCATTTGGAGGATTGGATCACAAGCCCATTATTGTTGAGATGGCTAATGATAAGAACTTGGGACCCATTCCGTTCAGATTCAATCCTCTGTGGGCTAGACAACCAGAATTTCTAAAGACTGTTGCTGATACTTGGTCTCTCCCGGTTACAGGGTCACCCTCCTTCATTTGGGAAGAGAAACTCAGAAGGCTCAAAAGAGCACTAAAATCCTGGGCTAAGTCGCTACCATCTCCCACTCTTAAAAAATCCCTTACTGCTCTAGCACTGGAAAATCACCAGACTAGCATGGAGGATAAAATCGTGGCTCATAATGACATCGATCTTGATACCAAACTACAATCAAATCTCCATGCGGCCTACAGACTTGAATCTGATTGGTGGAAAATAAAATCGAGATGTAAATGGTTGAAAGATGCCGATAGGAATACTAGTTTTTTCCACAAGCAGGAAGAAGCTAGGAAAAATTTCAATTCTGTGCTTGAAATTCAGTCTCAGGGAATTCTTATTAGCAATTTTGAAGACATTAAGACTGAAGCTACGCAGCACTTCAGTGAACTGTTTAAAGCCCATCCTATTGTGGAAGACAACGATCTCCTAAATCTGGTTCCCAATGCTAAAAATAATACTGATAATGAAGCTCTAACTCAGAAAATCTCGCTGGAGGAAATCAAGCAGGCCATCGATGGTATGGAGGATGACAGAGCTCCGGGACCCGATGGTTATAATGCTACTTCCATCAAACTTTGTTGGGATATTATAAAAACCAATCTATTCAAAATGGTCAGAAATTCTCAGAGATGCAGTAAAATCGGTGGCAGCACAAACTCTGCCTTTTTGGCAGTCATCCCGAAAGAAAAGGAGGCCAAGTCCTTTGATAGGTTTCGGCCCATCTCCTTATGCAGCATTGGTTACAAAGTCATAACTAAGATAATAGCCAGCAGACTAAAACATATCCTTCCTAGCCTTATCCCAGAGAATCAGGGCGGGTTTGTTAAAGGCAGGAAGATCTGGGAAAATATTATATTGGTCTAAGAGGCTATTCATTATAGCCTGAAGAACGGTGACCAGGGAATGGTGGTAAAAATTGATCTAGCTAATGCCTTTGATAGAGTCAGCCACCCCTTTCTCCTTCAGGTAATGTAGAAATTTGGTTTCAGTTCATATTTTATCTCCTGGGTCACGGCTTGCATCAGCAAGCTGTGGATAGCCCCTTTAGTCAACGGTAGAGCTGCTCCTTTCTTCCAAGCCTCGAGAGGTCTGAGGCAAGGATTCCCGCTCTCCCCATTGCTTTACGCCATCCAGGCTTCTGTGCTTAGCTTTCAGCTGGAAAATTCCAGGCTTGAGCAGGATCTCCCCGAAATTAGGATGGCCAAAGGCACAAAAGATATCAATCATGCACAATTCATGGATGATACTTTATTGTTGGGGGGAGCCATTCAAATCATAGCCCGCTGTTTCAAGTCTGAACTGAATCGCTATTTCCATGCCTCCAGAAGCGAAATCAATTTTAGGAAAAGCCAGATCTATGGATGGAATATCAATCCTAGAGAAATGCTAGATATCTCTTGGATTCTCAATGTGGATGGTGTTTTCACCTGGGAGTCCTTCAACTATCTAGGGATCCCCATCTTCAAATCCAAACCCAAGAGTTTAGCTTGGAACCCAATTGTGGAGAAAATCAAAAGGAAAATCCATGGTTGGGGGTTAATTTGGTTAAATTTGGCTAGGAAGGTGGTCTTAATAAACACAGTCTTGAATAGCTACCTACTCTATCAGATCTCTCTTCTCCTAGCTCCGGCCAAAGTAATCTCACAGATCGAAGGATTGGTTATATCCTTTCTCTGGCAAAGTGGCAATGCTGGGGGAGGCAAAAAATTTGCACTGGTCAGCTAGAAAATAATTAAATTACCCAGGCCAGAGGGCGGTCTTTACATCAGAGATCTTAGAAACCAAAACTTGGCTATGGGATCCAAGCTGCTTTGGAACTTGATCGCCCCCAAGCCCTCTTGGTGAAGTCAGGTGTTGAAAGCCAAATACTTCAGTGGATTGAGGCTTAGATGCCTTGATGGTGCCCATGTGAATCAGAAAGGTTCTTCAATTTACAATATCTGTCTCAAAGCATTGCCACAGTTCAAAGACGAATTGTATTGGGTCCCTGGCAATGGGAAAACGATTAATCTCTGGCATGACAAAATTCTATGGAAGACCCCTCCCCAAACTCCACGTCTGCAGGAGAGATTGGCCGCACTGGGGATGAACACGCTATGGGACATATCCATTTGGGAGTCTACGTTGCCTAATCAATGGGCTGGCTGGAATATGCCGGACTGTCCTCCTGATCTAGACGCTGAGAAATTGCAACTTACCAACCATCTGGCTGGGCTGGCACCGGTAGCCAAAACCAAGAGGGATTGCCATGGCTGGGGGAGGCATACTGGAATTTATTCAACGTCAGATGGGTATCAAAGATACACTACAAATTATAATGTGCCTATAAACCCACGTGTATGGAATAATCTCTCGAACTATAGCACTCTACCAAAAATCGATATGTTCACTTGGTCGCTGATGCATGAGAGAGTGCTCACCGGCGAGAGCTTGGAGAAAAGAGGAATTGACGGCCCCTTTCAATGACCATTATGTACTGAAGCCTCAGAAAATATCATACACTTATTTCTAAAGTGCCCCTATACTATTTCGGTTTGGGATGATGTGTTGAAGCTATTGGGAGGCGGAGTACATTTTCCAGATACAATTCATGCATGTTTTACTAGTTGGGAAACTCTGTATCAAGGTGAGCTGAACCAAAAAAATGGAGTTAGAGCCTGCTGGCTGAAACTCCCCAAGTTAATTTGCTGGTGCATATGGAATGAAAGAAATCAAAAAATCTTTCAGGAGAAGGCTCAACTAGTATGGAAGATAGCTATCAAGGTTAATGCCCTGCTCAGTGAGATTGTCAGTATCTCTAAGATCCCAATTAATAAAGGAAACCTGACCGAAAAGGAGTGAAACTGGATGCAAAGCCTTAATATCATGGCTATAAATAATGTAGCTGCAATAAAGCTGGAAGAATGGGATCTCAGGATGGATAGCGATCAGTTTGAGAACTGGATTAGAGATAGGAATATTTTTAAAATGTTTTTTGATGGGGATTCCAAAGGGAATCCGGGGAAAGCCAGGGGGGTGGAGTCAATATTGATCCTGATGGGAAGGTCGAGATTGAATATTACTAGAACATTGGTTATGATTCTAATAATATGGCTAAGGCGTACGGGCTCTGGAAAGGTCTCAAGCAGCTGCAGAATAAAGGAGTGGATGAGGTCATGGTCTTTGGTGATTCCAGGGTTATTATTTAGGCACTGAATGGGGGTAGAAGGGGAAAGAATGGAAGAACAGTGAGGTTGATTAACAGAATTAGATCCAAGGTTAAAATGTTCAAGAAGATACAATTTTATCACATACTTAGGGGTCTAAATGTCTTGGCAGATCTTGCAGCCAATAAATCTATAGCTGCTGGTCTCCACGTTCTTATCGTTAACTCAAATGTTAGCATTGATATCCCTCCTTAGCTGTTCTACACCATTTGAAGGAAGAAGAAGTTGGGAATCTTGTTGCACTAAGTTTCTGCCTCAGTGGCCTCTTTGCTGAGTTTTCAATATAACATAACTGTTTTTGTTATAAAAAAAAAAGATGAGTAGTATATGGGGAAAATTTTCTTACACATTGATCTTAGACAAGTCGTGATGGGTAGCTCACCCACTGTACAAGTCTTTATTCAAGAGGGAGGTTATCTCGAAGGATATTCAGTCATTATTTGCTCCACATCGAAAGATACATCAGATTTGAACCAATCTCAGTCATATCAATTCGTTAGCAGCAGCAGATAACCTTGGATGGGCGCATTAAAGCATAGAAGGCAATCCTTCAATATTTGTGAGATGCTCAAGAAAGGGTCGTGACCTTATGTGGAGAGTTGATTTACACTCGGAGAATATTTATTTGACATTTGGGAACATACATCAGCTGCAAACCAAAACTAACATTTCCAGGCATGTGAATATCAGTCACAGATTGTTGAAGTCTATTTCAGTATTGGAGAGGAATCTTGTTCAATATTCACGGGCCGCTATCCTCATTGAGGGGCGCACCAGTGAAGTCCAGAAATGCTCAGTCACTTAGCAGGCATGTACTCGGTTTAGAATTTAAATATCAATTTAACTATTATGTTATGAATGTTGTAAGTGAAGTTATGTCTGCTGTTAAATTGTAATTGAAACTTAAATGTTGGGAAGGTTAATTGAATTGCTTTATTGATTGGAGTTGATATGAGGTGAAATATTTTATTTTGTTATTGTTGTTTCATCATATTTCACATCAACCCTAAGGTTTAAATTCACAGGATCAAGATTCGAGAAACCTCTAAAAGACTAAGAAATTTCTTAATAGCATAAGAAACCTCTATTCACGAAATTTCTTGTTGGAAATGCTAGGCTCCAACCAAAGAAAAATGTTGATTACAAAACTATTATAAAAAAATTGACTCTAACACCCAGAAGGAAACCATCCACTAGAGGTTGGACGCTCAGCAGGGCTTGCAAGTTGCAAGGACCATAGTAGCAAGATTTGGTTGTATTGGCCTTTGTTGTATGGAAATTCTGCAGTAGTACTAAATTCAGCCAAATTTTTGTATTGTGCAGATATGGGATGGTCAACTTACTTTAATTGTTTTCTATGGTATACTTTATATACTTGATACCAGTCCATTTATAAACCCCCAAAAAACAGCCCAAAAACTCAAAAATATTTATATTAAAAAAGAAATGTAATAACTAAAGACACCTATAAATATGAACTAATTCATCAAATTTTCAAGAAAATAATAATTATTTTTATTCATTGGACATACTTGGGATTCATATTAATATTCAAATCTTGCTGCTATGGCAAGGATTTCTTCAGGAAACAATCAAGAAGATGAACTTTCTAGCAAAGTGCTTGCACACTAACGTTCATGATCACCAAAATAGTTGTCGTCTTGTCCCTACTCCTCATCATTCAGCTCTAATCTCCTGTAGGTGCATAACCTACTTCTTTCATCTGCTGAGACAACATTTCCAACTTTTCATAGATCTGTTGCATTTGTGGGTGTGATCTATCTCCTACAAAAAAATCATGCACCTGTTTATTTACCTCAATCCAACTACATCCAGGTTCCTTTCTTACCCCTCCATCTTTCATCATTTTCCTTACTTTTTCGATGCCATCCCACTGTCCTGCTACAACATAGATGTTTGATAGAGCCACATAAGGTGTGGCTTTTTGGATATCCAATTCAATGAGGCATTCTGCAACAAATTCCCCTAGATTTATATTCTTATGGATTCTACATGCAGCAATGAAAGAACTCCACACAATATAATCAGGTTTTATTGGCATTCTATTGATAAAGTTGTGTGCCTTATCCAGGTTCCTAGCTCGGTCGAAAGGGTCAACCATGCAAGCATAGTGCTCCATTGTGGGTGTAAACGGATGATAGTGACTCATGCAATTAAAGTATTGTAGGCCACTAGGCCTGAATGGTAGCACACAGACAGAACTCCGACAAAGGTAACATGATCCAGTGATATTCCATAGTGATGCATTTGTTAGAAGAGCCTTAGGGCTTCCTTACCAAAGCCATGCACACCATAGCCTGCAATCTTTGTGATCCATTTTGTCAAAAAAATACACTCTTGATTACTTCTCATGGATCTCCAAGCCCTGTTCCAATGCTACCAGATTAGCACATGCTGCAATAACACTAGAAAGAGTCATTGAGTTTGGCTTCATGTCGTGCCTTTGCATTTCTCGAAAAAGCTTTAGGGCATCTTCATTTCATCCATTATGTACATATCCTGCAATCATTGCATTACACGATTCCACATTTCGTAGTGGCATTTTTTTGAAGAGCTTTAGAGCCTCATCAACATGCCCATCCTGTGCATATCTTGTAATCATTGCAATCCAAGAGACTAGATTCCTCTCGGGCATCTTCTCAAACTATTTGTAAGCTTCATCAACACGCCCATTCTGAGCATAACCTGAAATCAATGATGTCTAAGATACCACATTCCTTTCAGGAATTTCATCAAAGAGTTTGGAAGCGTCTTCAACCATGCAATTCTGTGCATATCCTACAATCATTGATGTCTAGGAGACCACATTTCATTTAGGTATTTTATCAAACCGGTCCAGAACCTCATTAACAAACCCCTTCTGTGCATATCCTACAATCATAGCATTCCATTTGACAACATCTCATCTAAGAAATTTTTCAAACACATAACGTGCAGTGTTGATCTTCCCATATTTTTCATACATGTAAAGAATGCCATTCCCCACAAAAACTTCAGAGTGAAACCCACTTCTGATTATTTCTTAATGAACCTCCACCACTGCTTCCAAGTGAGTACATGCTGGGAGAAAGCTGGATAGAGTGAATTGATTGGGGAGAATACATGTTCCTTATATTTGATTGAAAAGTGTCAATGCTTCTTTTCCATGGCCAACCCTACAGTAAGCTGCAATCATGATACTCTAGGAGACCACATTTCGCTAAGGCATTTTCTCTAGAAACTTGTGACCATCGATTAAATTCCCGCACTTGGGATACACGCTTAGGAGTTTATTGGGCAGAGCCATGTCAGTGCAATTAAATTTGAAATCACTTTGGATGATGTGACCACAGACTAGCTTAGCCTCCAGCAGAGCTCTGTTAATGAGGCATACCTGCAAGAGACACTGAAAAACAGAGCAATCTACTTGTTCGTCCATCAAATGAAAAATGCACATGGCTTCTTTCAATCGCCTTCGTTTACACGCCATCTCACAACGTTCTTCACTCAGGTTAGCATTCTTCACCACCACAAGGGATTTTAGTTTCGCCTGGTGACTGCCTACCTAGTGAAATTTCAAAGGTTAAGCAACTACAGGATGAATAAACTCGAGAAGACAATGAAGAAAGGAGATGATAGACCAGCACCTTTTTTGACCACGAGGATTTTGGTTTTTATCTCAAGCACTAAAAAACAACTTTGTATTATTAAACAAAGTTGTATCAACAAATTACATTTTTGTTTGAAAGAATAAAATATTCTCATTATCCAAAATAAATTACTACCTTGATAAAACAGGATCTTAAGATCTTTATATTTTCTCCTCTCAACATTATTTTGACATTTTTGTACCTCTTATAATAAAAAACATATCATAATAATGATAAAAAAAATAAGAAATATGCCATCCCCAAAACACAAGCTATTAGTAAACAAATTTTACGAGATGAACAATTCTTAAATCAAAAGAACTTCAATCTGTTCGATTCTTCAGGCATTTCATCTCTAAGCTCTTTAAAAGAAATATTTCTATCCAATTCATCAATGCCTTTTTTTGAAAGTCTATCTGCTTCATCATTTAATTCTCTATAGATATGCCAAAAAGTAATGTGTGAGAACTCAAATATCAACTTTCTAACATTTCCCATCCAATTTTCCAATAACAAAAAGTAAAGTGCAGCTACCCCTCTAGCCCAATCTGTAGTAGCTTTTGACTCTCCAACAATTCGAATAGAAGCGAGTCCCATTCTCCTAACAAACCAAAGAAGTCCCTGTAAGGCAACCAACTCCTCTCTTGTATTAGTTCTCTTTCCAACCCCAAAGATGTTCCTTCTATGGAGTTCTTCCACCAGTCCCTAAGATAACCTATAATATTTGCATAAACCAGTAAAAGGATCGAAACCAATAAATACTTGAGTACCTCGGCCGACGGCCCAACAAATCGACTGGTTAATAATGGGGAAAGACTTCAAAAAACTACTCTAAATAGATGAAACATTTTGAGCCTTCTTCATTGCATCCCGAAACCAATGGACCATAGAAACACATTTTAAACATTTAGCTTTCACAATTTTTCCCCACAAACCTTCATCAAATAAGCTTCTCCATAAGCTCTTTGCACATAAAGCCCTATTGAACCAATTTAGATTTTTGATCCCTCATCCTACCATCGTTTTTGACTTTGCTAGACTCTCCCATGAAGTCAAATGAAATTTTGAATATTCCAACTTTGCAACCCATAAAAAATGAAATATTTTCTTTGTTATCTTGTAAACTGTAGACTCCTGAATGATAAATAAAGAAAACCCAAAAAATGGAATGCTTTGTTGAACATAATTTACCAAAAAAAGTCTTCCTTCGAGAGGCAGCCATCGAAATGACCAACTATTAATTTTTCCTCTGAATCTTCTTAATTAACCATTCCTAATCACATTTTTTTATACCCATTTGGTTTCAAAAAGAAACCAAGATACTTAAAAACCACTTCTAACCCAGTCATATTATAAGGAAGTAGAGAAGCAATCTGGTTTCTAATTTCCATATCATCGCAAGAATACACAAAATCGGATTTTTGAACATTGACTGCCAAACCTGACGCATCACAAAATAAGGAGATAATAGAATGATAATGATTCCATTCAGAGAAAGAACCTTCTCCAAATATAATAATGTTTTCCATGAACAATATATGTGTAATATACACAGACATCGCCACCTTTAAGCCTCAAATTTATTTTGTTCCTTTTCCTCTTTTATAAGAAGACTCAACCCTTCAATATCTAGGATGAACAAATAAGTCGAAAGAGGACAACATTTTCTTAGTCCTATATTACTACTAAAGAAGGAGGTAGGAGTTCCATCAATCAGAACTGTATATCTGGTAGAGGTGATGCAGCCCATAATTCAATTTCTGATCTCAGTAGATAAACCAATATGGATAAGGATAAATCTCAAGTATGACTAGTCAACCCTATCATAAGACTTTATAAGATCCTTCTTAAGAATAAAATCATTTTATTTCTTCATTTTTATTGAATGAAGACATTCTTGTGCAATTCCAACCGCGTCCAAGACTTGTCTATTCAATAAGAAACCAAACTGATCTTCAGAAATATACCTCCGAAGGATAGGCTTCATCCTATCTTCTATAATATTTGTAATGATCTTATACATGAGATTACAAAGAAATCTAGGCCTATAATCAATAAATGTATATGGTTTATCTTTCTTAAGAATAAGAGTGATATAGATCGAATTCAAAGTACTTGGAAGCAGATAGAAAGACTCTTCTAGTCTTGCCCTCACATAGAACTAAAGTCGATTTGACCAAAGAGTAAGGATGAGTTCAAACTTGGTCAATAGCAAAGAAAATTGTAGAAAACACTAGACACCAAGTTTCCTCCACTTCACCAATCATATATAGGTTCAATCCCTAGAGTTCAAACTCAATTAATAGAAAATCAAACTGGAGAAAGTGCTAGACATCAAGTTTCCTTCACTTCATCAATCATATATAGGTTCAATCCCTAGTTTTGTGGACCAGGTACCAAGTCTCATTTAGTCTCAATAAGTTTCATTGAGTTCAATCGTGACGATAGGATCAACAACAATGTTTTAGAGATGCAGCGGGAGAGGCGTCAAGGGCTTATCCTCCAGGTGCTCTAATCGTTGATATTGTGATAAAGCATCATTCGTCGACGACCAAATCAAGTCTATGAGGCCTATACACATCTGTTGGAGAATAAGCCAACAGAAAATTTCAAAGAGAAAACTATGCCATCACACTCAATTCCTTTTATACTTTTATTTTTAATATGACATGTGGACCTTGCTTTACCCATTTGCATTCATGTCAAAGACTGGATATGTAGACTAGCCTATGCTATTGTATGCACTTGGGGGTTATTATTAAGACATGCAGATGGCCCTTTAGACTTTGATCTGATTATTCCCCTCAAGAAGAGTACAATCAATTTTCAATACCCATGTGGACCTTCAAGTCCCTAAACTTACAAGATTTTTAAATGGACCACTTTCCAAGGGATCTACAACCTTCATTGTCTCCCCTTTCTCAATGGACCACTTTTCGGGATCTATAACCTTCATTGTCTCCCCTTAAAATATTGGGAAATGATTACCAAACATGATCTCACACAAAAATGCTAAGAAATATTCACACAAATGTACTACCATGCTTGGTTTTATATCAAAACTAGACATTTAACCATATATTTGAATAACAAAAACCATATGATGTGGTATGTTCTAGAAATGATCACAGACAAAGACATGACCATCTGCATTTATGAGACCTATACAAGATGCCATTAAGGGAGTTCTTTTCATTAGAGCATGCCACAATTTCTTTGTGTAGTAAAACATCAAGGAACTAACATACATATATGTTCATCACTTGGTAATTCATGGAAATAATATTTGTAAACCACAAATTTTAGGACTCCCCTCCATGATGCATTTTTGGGGACAATATATTTCATGAAAAACATGTATTTTTAATGTGTTTTCTCTGCATTCTTTGTGTCACCCTGCTCTATTCCCATCTTCATTTCCTAGAGAATCAAGTTGGACATAGAGACCAGCCTTGTATTATACTTCAAGGAGTTAAGGTGTATCATTGTACAACATACACCAACTTTTTCTAGAACCTAACTCAATGGAGTCATTGAGCAACATGATGGCTCTAAATTGATTCCCTTGGCCTCGAGCAGGTGGTTTAAAAATTACTGTCAAATAAGTGTATACCATATACCATCAAACAACAAAGGACCACATTAGAGAGAGAGACGAGGTTGAGATGCATTGTGCACATTATACTTGGTTGTTAGCTCACATGACACATGATTAGGAGTTGGATTGGGTGTTGAGCCCATGGTTTGGGTTTTGGAACTTAACTTGGATGGTATAACATGGGAGGTACTAAAGCATGGTTGACTTGTAAAGTAATATAGAGATTGGCTAAGAAATAGTTTAAGTAGGAAATATGTGGTGCCCGGTATCAATTGGGGGTTCCCATTGGAATGTAGGACATCGTTGATTCATGGTAGGAAAACAACAATTTTTAAAATTTGTTATTCATTAAGCAACCCTTATTGTTGATATTTCTGCATATTTGTAGACTCAAAAAGATCAATACAAATGTAATTGTTCCTTGAGAAATATGGACTTATATCTTGGTTGATTTATGGGTAGATCCATTGCAATAAATTCAACTCCTTAATGATAATCCCAAAATTATGGGTTTGTTAACCATGTCAAATAAGGCATATTGATATATTTAGTTTTCCTCCACGATGGATTGCTAGAATTTTGTCATTCAAGCTAGCATTACGATCTTAGGATCTTTAACTGAGAGAATAACATTCACAGCAATAAAACACAAGAGACAAGAGACACTAATAATTTTCCTCAGGGAAACCATAAAGGAGAAAACCCCACAACTTCCTCTGAGATAGAATCAGCACCAAAAGTAAAACCCAAAAACATAAAGATGATCTCCCGACAGCAGTAGTCTCTCTCTCTGATCCCAGTGTCTTCTCTCTCACTCATGCACCCCAATGAGTGAATGTGTGTGTGATAAATAGAGAGGCTCACTCTCTATTTATATTCTTCCGTTCACTTGAAACCCACTCCAACTTGTCGGCCTCACTTAACAATTACTTACTAAAGCTGACATCTTTAGGAGTGTCTAATAACCCTAATGCCCCACAACCTATGGGGACTTTGCCTCTTCTGACCAACAAGGAGGTTTATCTTAACACAATGGTGGGGACTATTGCCCCTACTTACAATGACTCACATAGGGTCAAATTCTCTAGGATAGTCTAATAACCCTAGGGCCCCACAACTATGGGGACTTTAACCCTTGACCAATAGGAGGGTTACCCACAATGACTTGACATGGATTTTTTACATTATAGAACCTCCCAATAGGAACATTGGGGCATGACATGACTCAAATACATTACAGACACATCCCAGAATAAACATCAAGGTACAGTACATAAAATATATGGATGAATACATTCCGAAGTTACAATTACATCAGCATGGATATCATTTTAAAGGACAGATATAATACATTGATGGAAACTAGGTTCCTGATGGTAGGTTCCTAAAATTTAGGAAACTGACTCAAGTACTCTATAATGAAAAATTAAGAAAATAAAAAATGAAAATTGTTTAGTATTTTAAAAAAATCATATAAAAGACAAATATATAAAATAAACAAAAATAAATAAAATATAATGAAAATGCAAAAAACAAAAAAAACATAACCTTTGCCCCCAATATGCCGGCCCGACTGCCTTGATCCTTTGAGGAGGGGCCCGATGTAGGGATGATCAACTAGTTTTTGAAGAGAGGAGGAAGATACTAATGTATGAAAGATTTTTTTTAGATTGTGGATATTCTTAGGTCATATCGTAGGTGTAGCGTTTGGAGAATGCTCAGATTAGAACTGCAATCTAATATCACAGCTTGAGGAGAACACCAAATCATTGATGACTGAGAAATGAAATTTCAAAATCTAACTGAGAAAGAGAATCATTCGTCTCACCACTTGCAAATCGTGGTAGCTCTGGACATTGAATCGATATATGGAATTTATCCAGATTACGGTTGAAGTTACACATAATCGTGTTGGTGGTGCGATGTACCCAGAGTTTGTTGATTAGGGATTCGTTTGAAGGTCCTTGTTCCAGAACAGAGCGTGCATTTATAAACCAGGGTATTTTCATACAAAATATTCAGGAATCTGATGTTGTGCCATCAAATTCCTTTCAATATAAATTCTGGTAATACTCGATGAATTCCTGTAATACTTAATGGTTTCCTATGAGTTAGATTAATTCTCTAAATTTGCAGTTTTCTATCAGTTAGTTGTTTGACGTTGCAAGTGTGCTCCAGATTTTGGGTTGTACTAAGTTGTAATCCAAGTTTACTCTTAATCCTCTTACAGGCAGTATTTAAACATGTAGACATTTTCCTACCATTGATGAGGGGTAGCAACCCAAAGCAGTGTGAACTAAAACCACTCTATTTCAAAGGGCAATTGTACTAGGTAGCTATTATATCTATCCATTTTTATCCCTTGATCCTCTTACGGGTAGTATCCAAACACATAGAATTTTTCTAGCCATTAATGAGGGGTAGCATCCTAAAACAGTGTGGATTAGAGGTCCAATTTATTTCAGTAGGGAACTACACCAGGTGGTTGCTACTCCAATGAGGAGCCTATATCATAGTTGTCACTTCAAAGGTATCTTTGTTTTATTAAACATTATGAAATCATATCCCTTATTCCTGATCCTCAACCAATATTACCTCCAAACCTCTAAACCTATGCATAGAAAGATAATTACGAAGACAATTTAGAGCCCCATTCTCGGTGCATTAGCCCTAAAAGATTACTTTCGTGCATAATAGCAAATACCATGGATTTAGTTTATGCAACATGGTTAAGGAACCAAAACCCATAATCTATGCTAAAAACATTGTAATGGTACCCATATCCTGGTTGAAAGAGAAAGATTCCATTTACAAGACATGTGAGGTGATATAGAACCATGTGCATGTCCACTAGACATAAAGATGAATATTTTAGGGC
>LPNX010501617.1:412133-440446 GCA_001517045.1 Pseudotsuga menziesii
AAGAACCATCCATGTCATTCGAAATATTATAACAACAATAATATGACCCATGTAGGACAATTATTCACTCTACGTGGGACAATTATTCACTCTACCAGGAAATTGAACCAGTCTAGGACCAGGGGACTCAGCATGGTGTTGAAGGCCATTCTTTGAATGGAGGCACCTCATCAGCTACCAGGGATTTGACCCGGTCCAAGACTAGGGGACTCATCCTGGGGCTGAGGGCCATTCTTTGAATGGAGGCACATGGTTAGTTACCGGGAATTTGACTTAGTCTGGGACTAGGGGACTCAGCCTGGGGCTGAGGGCCATTCTTTGGGAGAATGGAGGCACCTGGTCAGTTACCAGGAATTTGACCCAGTCTGGGATTGGGGGTCTCAGCCTAGAGTTGAGTGCCATTCATTGAATAGAGGCACCTGGTTAGCTACCAATGTTGATTTTTCCTGAGCAACATCGAGAGATATTCTCTTAAGAGAACGGGGACATCTGGTCAAGGACCAGGATATGGGACCAATCCAGCACTGGGGGACTCAACCTTGAGTTGAGTATCCATTTTTTTGAATGGAGACATCTGGTCAGGGACCAGGATGTGGAACCAGTCCAGTGCTGGGGGACTCAGCCTAGAGTTGTGTGACCATTCTGTTGAATGAAGACATCTGGTTAGGGACCAAGATGTGGAACCAGTCTAGCACTAGGCGACTCAACCTAGAATTGAGTGGCCATTCTTTGAATGGAGGAACTTGGTTAGTTAAAAGGAAGATGACCCATTCTATCACTGGGGGACTCAGCTTAAGGCTGAGGGCCATTATTCGGGAGAATAGAGTCGCTTGGTCTGTTACCAAGTATTTGACCTTGGGTCAAATTATGCAGCTTATGGCTGATGCACCTGGTCTGTTACGAGGATATAACTATAAGCCCCAGACTGAGTCTGGGCATGTGAGACACTTTAACCCTCAATCTATGGGATTTGTGATCGTCTCCAAGTATTAGCTACCCTTGGTTAAGACACCTAGTACCTGATCTTGGTGTCACATAGAGTGTGAGATAAAAGCATTAGTAATTCTCTCTGTTTATGATGACGTACTTTGAGTGGGGATGAAGGACCACCTTGACCACTTGTTTTGACCACAGGGCACTTGAAGAAGGCTAAATTAAAAGTAAAAAATACATAAGGACCCTTAGTACCATTAAGGAGTCAAAGTGAAAGTGCAAAAATACCTTTAGTACCACTAAAGGTAAAAGTAAAAAAGATAAAATAATAAAATAATATTATTTTGTTCTTTTAAGTTTTGGTCCACTTACAAGTGATTCAAAGGATATAAAAGAAGATCAATCCATTTCATTTTGTTACACACACTTTCTCATGATCCTATAGCTACTCAAGGAAGATTTTCGCTCACATTGTGGAGGACATCTTTTGTGGTTATGCCCTAGCATGGAGGATTCTAGCTAGGGCACCCACTATTTTATAGTCTAATCCTAAACTAGGGTTTCACCATTGATGAACAACAACAGAAACACCTTCTCTCGTTTCACGAGCTAAGGTTTCTTCTAAACCCTCACATCACCTTCAGAATTCTCATGGGCAACCTTCTTCCCTCACGGGCAGTCTCGGTCTATTCACAGGCAGGCCAGATCTCCTGTCCAGGAACCTCCCTCTTCCCTTCATCACTCACAACAAGCCTTAGTAGGGATTAGGCATGCTGGAAACACCCTTGGGCAACTGCCAACACCCTTGGGCAGGCTGCTACCACCCTCGAGCAGCCATAGTCTGCCTGCTACCACCCTTTGGAAACCATAGTCTGCCTACTATAGACTTCTGACAGGTAGCAGTGATGCTTGGGCAGGGTTTTGAGCAAGCAGTAGATCTTGGGCAGGGTAGATAGGGTCTGGGTAAGAAAAATAACAACTTCAGGCAGGCTGACAGGGATTCATGCAAGGCAGACATACCTCCGAACAGGAAGACAGGGCTCGGAAAGAGGGCTTGGGAAGTAGATAGAGAGTTCTGGGCAGTAGAAGGCTATTCGGGCAGGCTAACTGGGATCACACAGGGATCTTGGGTAAGTTCAGTCTCAGTCTAGGCAGATTTGGGTAGGTAGAATAAATTTCGGGTAGCCATTCTGGAAGTTTTGGGCAGCTAGAAGAATTAGGGCAGAAAGCCCTAATCTGATTTTTGTATGAAATACATTTTCGTAGATTTTTTTATCTATGGTAGAAACCCATTAGGGTTTGAGAATTATTGATAAACTCAGTCATCTCATTTAAGAGATGAATTACTAATGCTTTTCGGGGGTTTTTGTCCTTTAAAGCATTACTCGTGAAAAACTACCGTGTTCAATGTGTGTGATGTTGTTGATGTTTCTACTGCACTTGTCTTTTGTTATCTTACAGTATGCAAAATTTTAAGAATTCATGCTAATGCTAACATTCAAAAACCAGGAATTTAACCTAGTCTGAGACTAGGATCTCAGCCTGGGGCTAAGGGATATTCTCCAGGAGAATGGAGGCACTTGGTCAGTTACCAAGTATTTGACATTGAGTCATTTGATGCATCCTGGGGATGAGGCACCTGTTCAGTTACTAGGTCATCACCATAAGCCGTAGACCGGGTCTAGGAAAGTCATGCACTCCTCTCCTTGATCCATGGCTATGAGACCTTCTCCAGGGACTAGATACCCCTGGTTGAGAAACCTAGCACCTGATCTTGGTGGCATGAGGAGATCAAGATAAAGCATTTAGTAATTCTCCTTATTTACGAAGATGTACTTTGAGTGGGCATGAATGAACCATAGGGACCCTTGAGACAACTTGTTATGACCACAAAAATACTTGGAGGACCATTTAACCCTAGCCTTGGTCTATGAGACCATCAAGAGAAGGACCAAGTGGCACAAGTCAAAACACCAAAAAGACCTTTGTACCACAAAATATTAAAGTCAAAGGGTCAAAGATGAAAAAGAAGTTAAACCCTAATGTCAAATCCTAATTATGTGGAACTAACTTAAATGTTGATGGACCATAAATAAAGGACATTTGCAATTCATCTCATAGACACAACACTTCAACACTTGACTGCTCCTCTACTCACTGCTTGAGGTTGATAGAGATAATTTTGGTGGCTGGTATTGTTTTTCTTCAACAGTGGCAACATTTATGCTTTCTTGGTTTCTCTTGTCACACTACAGTCACTATGGTGGTTACCGTTATACGTAGCAGCTTTAATAACCCTCGATGGTGGTCTAGGGCTACAACACGTCTCAGTGTGAAGCCTGTTGGTGGTCAACAAGCTCACGACAACACTAAAACTATTTGCTTCTTCTCGTTGGTACATTTCATGTGACCCTAACCAAACTAGGGTATGTTGCAACACCCTCGAGCCCTACTAGGGCTGATCTACTATGCACCCTAGGTCTTGTTGGGGATTCTACAGCTCATGGGTGACCTGCTAAGGTCACCCTCTATGCACCTAAGCCCTGTTAGGGCCTTGAGCTTTGTTAGGGCTCCAACAAGTGCACACAACAGTCACGGTGGTTGCTAGGGCTGCTCACAACCCACAGGAAGCAGCAACGATGTACAATAGGTGGTGGTGGTCTAGGGAAGCAACAACAACATATAACAGGGTTACGTGGAGACCAGGGCTGAAGCAACACCCTTGGTGGTGACCTAATTAAGCAACAACACCCTCGTTGGTGTCCTAATTGAGCAGCAACACCCTGCTAGTGGTCATAGGTAGCAGTAACGGTTTGTTACAACCCTACTAGTGGTCATGGGTAGCAACAACAGTTTGCTACAACCCTTGTTTATGGCCACTATTGGCAGCAACAATAGTTAGCAGGTCACCTACAACAACATCAACAGACCTAGTGGTCATAGGTAGCAACAATAGTTTGTTACAACCCTGCTAGTGGTCATGGGTAGCAATAGCAGTCTGCTACAACCCCCGTTGATGGTCATGATTGGCAACAACAACAGTTAGCAGGTCACCTATAGCATCATCAATAGACTTGGTGGTCACGAGCATCTACAGTGGGATGCTACAGGTGGTTAGGGTTAGCTATAGAAGGCTGCTACAAGACATAATAGTATCTCACACTCCACGTGGCAACAACAAATGATAGTAACACTAAGCCTGTGAGGGCTACTTTGATTTTGGAAAATTTTTGCACATTCATCTCAGAATTCTGAGATTAGAACCTATTGATTTAGATTCGGATCAATATCAGTTAATCAGGTAAAATTTGTAGAGAATGCATGCTAATTACTTGAAGGAATGCTTGAATTTGTTTTTGAATAATGTGTAAATCTGGCTTTGGTGGGAGTGCTTAAAAACCCTAAAATTCTTGTGAAATGGTAGGTTTGGCTAATGAAAACCCCAACCTTGAATTTGCATTCTTTGGACCATGCTCTTATCGATATTTTTACACACTTTACTACGGGCATGTGAACTGTTAGGTACATGGCATCAATTGGGCATGTGAACTGTTAGGTACATGGCATCAATTGGGCATGTGAACTGTTAGGTACATGGCATCAATTGGGCATGTGAATTGTAAACGCATCTTTTATAGCAGATGTCTTGTCCATCTTGGTGATTTCTTTGGTATAAGAATACTTCAAATTTTTCTAGTATATTTGGAGCTTTAGATAAATGAAGTGCCACCTAAACAAATATTGTTTGAACTTTTCTATATCATATGTTGGCCAACTTCTCCTTATCATAGATTCATTATTACCAATCAAAATTTTTCTTTCAAAGAAACAAGATGTTGATTTTGCATGAGCACATCCCCTATGCTGGTGCCTGAAGCATCACATTCCACTTAAAAGAGCTGTGAGATATGCTCAAATAATTGTTGGATGTAACCTTCTTCGTGTGTTGTAATGTGTCTTCTATTGCTTTTGCCACTTTAGTTGATCCTTGTTTGTAATATCAGGGAAGAGTCTCATCAGGCTCCCAAATCTTGGATAGATCCCCTGTAAAAGTTACACAACATCCGAAATCCCCTCAACTAGCTCACATTCTTTGGAGTGGGCCAGTCAAGAATTGCCTGAGTGATATTAAAATTATTCCTATTTCCTTGAGCATTCTGGCTATCACAAGGTGCAACATAGAAAATCGTAAAAGCAATTCCATAGAGAAATACATTTAGTAACATATACTATTTAGTTTGCAGAAACCGCTTCTAGATATTTTTGTACCTGATAAAAATTTTACTTGAGAATTATTTTTCACCTTATTTTATATATATTTTTTCACATACAGTTTATACATACATGGAAGTTATGGGAATGCAAATGTTTTTTTTATTATTATCAAAATTCAAGACCCAATCTAAACCACCATAAAGAATTAAGAAATGGTAGTTAACATTCAGGGCTGGCTTCTTGAATAGTTCATAAATTGCCAGCTTAAAATGGATAGTAAACTCCTAGATAAATTGAAATGGCCATTAATTGCCACCCTATAAACAACCTTGAAACTGGCAATACCACAGTGAATTGAAAGGACTGCTGAATAATATAAATATATTTAGTGGACATATATATCCTGCCAAGAAAGAATGTTCAAACTATAGGTATTAGGGACCAATCAGATATTTTTTTAATTAGTGAAAAAGGTAGTTGTTTAGCAGCGGGGAATACTTTTGTCTTTTGCCTAGTTCTGTAATAGTTATAATACTTTCGTATAAATATCAATTGAATCAATGATGCCTTAGTTGTGCAAAGCACAGTTTCTGTTTGGGAAAGATTTATAATGTTTGCCTGATATCTTAAATCTCTTGATAAATAATATATCCATCTCTATAATATAGCTCATCCATAGCTAGCCACCTCCTTTGTGGTGATGTATAAGCAAATTATTTGGTTCTAGATTATTTACGTAGTGAAAAAGAACAAAAAAGTTAGGTGGAAATCCCTTTCGGCTTGGAAGAGCCAAAAAATATTGAAAAGCATTTCACCTAACACCAAGCTGATTCGTAAATGGAGGTCAAATGTTTTGTAAAAGATGCAACAAAATTTATACAAAGTTGCAACATCATAGTTCATGTGAACATGGCTAATATCTAGGTTCTTAGCCCTTTTTTTGTGTAAGAAAGTGATCAGTAACAGTTTGTAGATATTGCCAAAGCCTAGTGATCAGTTTCTATTTGTTATAATTCCATTAACTTTTGTTTTCAGCAAATATGTTTACAGTAAAATAATTGACTGTGGATAGGTCAAAGAAGGCTTTTATGGAATGTTATTTTTTTATTCCTCTTTTTATATGACCATATGCTAGATGCTCCCTGTTTGAGAATCCTACATGCAGAAATATTGATAATATTAACAAACACTAATGCCATCTATATAATCTTACATTTTATATGCACCATGTATCATCTAGAGCACGTGCCATACAAATTGGCAGGGATATCCATCATAAGTCATTCTATAATGCAATTTGAAAGGCAAATTAAAGACTGGGAAGGAAAATCGACAACATAATTTAGAAACTTGAGATTGGCGGTCTAGGACAACAAGATATTAACATTTTCCAAATGGAAAAAATAACTATTCTATATCCCTCTTAGATTTATTTTCCATCTATGCCTTATGTCTAGTTGTAGCTCTAAAAGAGCCCCTCCAAAGTTCCAATCAATCAATATGTTTTTTTAATGTAAGAGTATTTCCAAAAGGATTGGTATTAGTCATTAAACAATGCCTTTTTTTTCGAAGGATATTTTGGATGACCAATTGATTCCATATTGACCTTTTTCACTGGGTGTTTTACAAGTTGTTGAAAGGCTCTATTCATCACGTGTTTTCTATTTTTTACAACATCCTATTTTAGGGAAAAAATTTCAATTTTCACATATTTGGATAAGAAGACAATCTATTTTGGACAACAAACTATTAGCAGCCCGCAACCCTCACGGATTGCCCCGAAGGCTGCCCAAGGGTCTTCTAGAAGGCAAACCCTACACGGGTGGCTTCCCTAGGGAAATGGAGAGAGGGTTGAGCCCTAAACAGTCTGCCCGTAAACAAAATGGAGCAGCCTTGAAGAAGAGGGGGTAGCTAAGAAGAGGGCAAGGTTTCTTGGAAAAATATGAAGAAGGCTGCCCACAATATCATGCTTAATATCTCCAAAATTACATACTTTGTAGATTTGATGCCAAGACTTGCACTACTCATCTTTTTGTAAAATTCCCATTTATTAAACATGTGTGGAAAGATATGGAAGACAACCTTGGGAAGCATGCTATCTAGAATGAAGCTTCTATTGAACGTCGTCTCAAAATTTGGTTTGTCAGATCAAAACTAAAAATTCCAAGAGTTACACCTTTCCTTGTTATATGGGAAATTTGGATTGCCATAAATTCCATTCTTTTTGAATATTGAAGCATTCCTACTTTCCAAATCTCTACTCAAGTTAAAAAACTACTTCATCATTGTCACGCTCTACTTGTTAACAAACTGCCTTTTGTAACTCTTTCCTATATGGTATCAATGCCAACATGGCTCTAATATGTACATGGATCAGACCTCAGTCCTTTGGAAGGTTGATGTTCCCCATCAAATTACCTTTATGACTGGATTTGGATTTCCTAGGTATTTTTGGACTTTTTTACAACTCAACTTGCAAATTGGGAATCAGTTCTTCTACAACAGGTATAATAGGCTCTTCCTCATAATGTCAAACCATTGAAAATCGATGAGACTAGTAGATCACTTAACCAATGACATCAACAATGGATCTATTGGGATATTGATCGTGCAACCACAATTCCTGAGAATTCCCTAAATATTTTGACACATAAATAGTCTGCATTATAGAGGTGTGAAAAGAGAAGTTGAATATGTCTTTTCTAGAGTTCATAATAGAGGTATGTTGCATACTTGAAGAAGTTTAAAGCTGACAGTCAAAGGCTTATAGATTGTCTTTGTTTTTATGGTGTTTCCTATTTGTCTCTTAGCTATGTGACATGTAAGAGAAGCTATTGTCATATCTATGGGATCCATGTCAAATTTAGTAATGACTGGAATCACTACCTTTGGCCCATTTGTAGGGGTAGAAGAGTTTTCATGTGAAGAAACATCTAAATGAGTTCTAGATTCCACATCAAACTAAACAAGATTTTAAGTCATCTACTTGGTACCAACAACGTGAAAATAAGAGTCTTTGTGTGAGGAACATTATCCACTTTATGTAAATGAATTTATTTCAAAGAAATCAAAAGTGCTAAAGGATGCCTTGAAACACCTACCAATACATATTACTGTAATGAAGATGCCTAGAAACAAGGCACAACTTGCTTTAGATGTGTCCTGATTTATGCTTGCAAAAGCAACAATAGAGTAGAGGATTTAGAAAGAATGAAAGTAGACTAGCAACAAGATTAAAGATTCATTATACAACAGAGAAAACATCCAAGAAAGAAAAATGATTCCATGAGAGAATGACTGTACAAAGCACAATTACATATCATTACACTCTGCCTTGTGCATTGGCATTAGTGACTAATTCTAGTCTCGGTCCAGGTCTGCATCCTACTGTGATTGAATCCTTGCTTCTTTCTTTTCTGTGTTTTCCTCACTTGCTCTTTCTTTTTGTCCCAAGTGAACTAAGAGCACAAAAACAAGAAAAGCTAAAGCTTAGAAGAAACTTCCTAAAACTTCCTTTTGTAACTCTTGCCTATATGGTATCAATGTCAACATGGATCTAATATGTACATGGATAAGACCTCATTCCTTTGGAAGTTTGATGGTCCCCATCAAATTACCTTTATGACTGGATTTGGATTTCCTAGGTGTTGTTGGACTATTTTATAACTCATATTGAAAATTTGGAATCAGTTCTTCTACAACAGGTATAAGAGGCTCTTCCTCATAATGTCAAACCATTGAAAATCTATGACACTGGAATTTCCTCTAATTGGGAGCTTTATGGCCTAGAAGATTGGCAATGGATCACATGTAAGGATAGGGGTATATGCTACAGTGACCTGTAATAATGTTGTTTTTGTTCCAAAAGAGTTAATTTAGTGCTTTCAAGGTATTGGTAAATTCACGTTGAATCAATTTGGGAACCCTATTACCACTTCAATGGTCAGTCATCGAAGTTCACACGGATATTTTTGGACAGCGAGAGAGTGCATGGACATGATAATTATTTATCTCTTTCAACCCGAACAAAGTATACTCCGATGTAAATCCAATGAATAGAGTGAGGCCAAGCTCCTTCTCATGATTTTTCCAGTGACATGTCATATGTTTTAGATAGTCACAACCTTCTTCTTTTTTGGTTTTATTATGTAAGAAATAAGTGGGAAAATGTCAATCAAAATGGTTTAAAATATATCAGCTCATCCCTATAAAAATTGGTTCAATATATTTTGTCGAAGATAAAGTTATGTAAATTAGTTCAATATATTTTTGTAGAACGTAAAGTTATGTAAGGTTCACAGTTGTCTGTTGGGACTGGTCTTTAACAGAGACATGAGATGTAACTGTAACGATACATAGGAGATTAGAATTAGGTCCTAACATATTTTATGGAAACAAGGATGGCTATCAACTCAAGACTTAGGTTTTTTGGTGGATTATGATCACTCTTGGGAAAATTTTGTATCAAAAATGCAGAGAGTGTACACCAGACTTGGTGATTTTGTTGATGAACTAGTCTGGGATGAGTATGCCTACTGCCAAATCTTTGACATTGTACAGTGTGATGAAAGGAGACATGAGACTGCAGAAGATTTTGCATCGTATTTTAGTGACACCCTACTTAAAAGAGCTATCTACTTTCTGTAGGCTAGTTTTAGTTCAGAGAAAAAAAGTAGGAAAAGTAGGAAAAAATTACTGAGTGCAATTCTTCCAAAAGGAAGTAGTCTGCTAGATCACTTAACCAATGACATCAACAGTTCTTCTTTTGAACTGTTATTAAACATGGTAAATAGATTTGTTTCTAATATGAACTTGGCAAGATGGGTACTGTTCCTAAAACCTAGCTTCTTGCCTTTACATCAAGAAAGAAAGACTAACAAACAACCTGGAACTGGTGCTTCAAAACATAGCCAATAGAACAAAATTCAATATGGAGCTGAATATTGTAAAATGGAACTAGCTGATTATGAAAGGTTTATGAATTGCTTGATTTGCACTCTAGATACATTGTTTTGACAGTTTCCTATCTATTCTCAGAAGAGAAGACATCATTCAAACTTGATGAGCTTCATGGAGAAGACAATATTTAGTCATTAGGTTGACATGTCCTTAGAATTAAAAGTTCATTCTGTTAAAACTTAGTATCTTTCTTCTCTGAAAGCATTCACAAAGTTAAAAACCTCTACTAATGGAAATCGGGGGCGATCTAGCTGATTAAAACCTCTATAGCTGGAAATCGGTGGCGATTGAAGGGTTCATGGTAAATTTAACAAGAAGTCGGGGGTAAATGGAATATTTGCAGCAAATTTCAAAGGGAGAATTCGTTATTTCTTCTTGCATGATGCGACAACACCCACTTTTCCTCTTACATGATGCGACAAGAAGGAGACAACATGGTCTGCAATTGGAATTTTGGTGGATGCGTGGAAGATAGCACTGCCTCAAACTTAATGAACAGTGTTGGTTGTTTAATATCTAAATATTTTTTGAGCTATAGTGGGTTGCATATCACATCCAATCTGAAGTGGGCAGTAAAGGATAGGGGAACCAACATTAATATACAAGGTGTGAATTTTACAGGGAGGGAGTGTACAGGGAAAATAAACCGAACAAAATATTGTTGCAGAAGATTGAGAAAATACCTAAAACGTTCGTCCTTACTAGAATGCAACACAACCTAATCTGTGAAAGTCCCTTTATGAAAAATCAGTGAAATCGACCCTATGTGAAGTCTATAGGGATGGAGTATACAGGGAAAATAATCCGAACAAAATATTTTATAGAAGATTGAGAAAATACCTAAAACGTTTGTCCTAACCAGAATGCAACACAACCTAATTTGTGAAAGTCCCTTTATGAAAAATTAGTGAAATCGACCCTGAGGAGATGCAAGTCAATCCCCACGCACCACTATGAGGTGAATTTTTCCAACCCATGGCTGAAATTCCCAACCTGATCGAGCAATATGAAGTGAAGTTTTCCAACCCATGACTGAAATTACCTAGCTGATCGGGCAATTTCTCTTCCCAAAAAATGAGCAAAAACGGTGATTTCAATGTCATTGGCCATATAGCCACTAAAATTTCAAGTTTTCAAAAGATATTTGTCAAATTGGGGGAAATTAAGTTCAAGGATTTTTTTTAATTTATAGGTGTCCTTAGAATGAGTTATGTTTGAGTGATTTAATTTACCATTTTTATAGAAAATTGTTGTGTTGTTTTGGAAAAAAAATTATAAAACTAATTAATTATTATTTTTTGAAACTATGGAAGTTATTTTTGTGACCATTCATTGAACTTATGCAAATATTTACATAGGGGTTAACCAAAAAATTTTAGTCGCTCTGCTAGGGTTTCAACTCGTACATTAGTGTGAGGACCCTGCAGTAAAAAATTAATCAAAATACACGATATAACAGCAGAACTCAAAATCACTTTTATATTAATTATAGGCCACTTCGAGGGGGAAACCTCCTTTGAGCAAGCTCAATACAAAATAACTTCACGGTGCCTTCCTTGGCCTCAACACACACTTATATACTAAAAATAGGTGCCAATACTATGGGTCAAAACCATGGGCCAATATAAACTATGGATCAACAAATACTACAGGTGGCTTACAAAGCATATGCGCCCAACAACAATAACACAAACTATGGATCAACAATTACTATGGGACGACTTACAAAGCATATGCGTCCAACAAAAATATACTAACACGGTAAAGAGAAGGATTGACATGGGTTCCTAACATCCCCTCCCCCTTAGAAAAAGCTTTGTCCTCAAAGCTTTAGATGTGGAAATTGTCACTGAATCTAAAGGAGTGGTTCCCATGTAGCATCCTCGGGCTGCATTCCATGCCATTGAATTAAGACCTCTATGATAGAGCGAGAGCGAAGCTGACGAGTGCGCTTATTGAGGACAACCTCCGGCTCCAAAAGGATGGATCCTTCATTATCCAGTTCTGGTAAAATAATTTGGCCTTTGATGTTGGTGCCAAGAAATTTCTTCAAACAAGAGACATGAAATACTGGATGAATAAGGGAAGAAGGCGGAAGTTCCAATTTATAAGCAACAGACCCAATCTTCGGAAGAATCCTATATGTCGCATAGAACTTTGGAGCGAGCTTATGACGCCCTTTGAGTTGTAGTGAGGATTGCTTGTAAGGCTGGAGACGAAGAAAAACCATATCATCAGCTTCAAAAGTGCTCTCAAAACGATGCTGATCAGCTTGTTGCTTCATGCGATTTCTTGCCATGTGAATATTTTTGCGCAAAATGCGAAGAACCTCATCACGGTTTCGAAGGACCGCGTCAACTGCCTGAACTGGAAAACTGCTGGGGGTGTAAGGAAGAATAACTGGCGGTGCCTGACCATAAAATACTTCATATGGAGTCATTTTAGAGGCAGTGTGGTAAGAGCTATTGTACTACCATTCAGCGAGAGCGAGCCACTTTGCCCATTGATGTTGTTGCTCAGAGGAGAAGCAACGGAGATAAGTTTCCAAGCATTTATTGATAATTTCAGTCTGACCATCCATTTGTGGGTGATAACTTGAACTCATCTTCAGTTTGGTGCCAGTGTGGTGAAAGAGTTCTATCCAAAAATGATTGGTGAAAGTCGCATCACGATCCGAGACAATGGAAGAAGGCAGTCCATGAAGACGAAAGATCTGGTCCAGGAAAATTTGAGCAACGAAGGAGGCTGTATAGGGATGGCTGAGAGCACAAAAATGACTATATTTGGAGAGGCGATCAACCACAACTAAAATCACAGTCTTCCCTCCAGATTTAGGGAGCCCTTCAATGAAATCCATAGAAATATCTGTCCATATCCGGGTAGGTATGGGCAAGGGTTCGAGCAATCCCGGAAGGGGTGTTGTTTCACCCTTATTGTGCTGGTAGGTATCACATTCAGCCACCAGCTGTTGAATTGTCCTTTTCATGCCCTACCAAAAGAGGTTGCACCGTGCCCGTTCATACGTTTGGAGAAAACCAGAGTGCCTAGCTGATGGAGAGGCATGGAGTTCATAAAAGATATCTTGTTGAAGAGCTATGTTCTGGGGAAGCACCAGACGACCCTTGTATCTCAGTGAAGCACCATCCCAAGAGGAATGTGGGACAACAGGAGGGTTATTGTCCAAGCGTTGGATGATTTGAGATAATGAAGAGTCATTGACATAACCTTGTTGAACCGATTGCAACCAATTTGGGACAGGCATAGCAATAGCGGAAAGAGAACCTTGGTCATCAAATGTGCGAGAAAGGGAATCCGCCACAATATTGTCCTTACCTTTCTTATAAGTGATCTCATAGTCATAACCCATGAGTTTGCTAACCCATTTCTGTTGTGCTGGGGAGGATACACGCTATTCTAGGAAATATTTCAGACTCTCGTGATCAGTCTTGATGCAGAAATGATTCCCGAAGAGGTAGGGTCACCACTTTTGTACTGAATGTAAAATAGCCATCATTTCCTTATCATATGTAGAGGCAGCTAAATTCTTACCGGAAAGGGCTTTGCTGGTGAAAGCAATGGGGTGTTCATATTGAAGGAGAATAGCACCAAGTCCATTGCCACAAGCATCACTCTCAGTAGTGAAGGGCTTGGAAAAATCGGGCATAGCTAGAACAGGTGAAGAAAAGGAACTTATGCTTGGGTGAATAATACCTTGCTTCAATAAGTCCCTAACGAGGAGTTCAATCTCTGTTTTTTGGTGAAATGGGTAGCGATAGGGCCTGATGTTGGGAGGAATGCTTCCAGGAAGGAGCTGAATACGATGGTCCTCTGGTTGTGAAGGTGGAAGTCCCACTGGTTCAGCAAAAACACCTGTATATCGATCCAGAATTTGTTGGAGATCCAAAGGAGTAGTGGGGCCCGCTAATGGTGGCATTTGAATGGAATGGAGCTGAGCGATGAAACCATGGGAACTATTCTTAAGGAGTTTTTCCAGGCGATGTGAACTGATGATGCTGAAAGAACCTGGTTGTAATCCTTTCAATGTGTGTTTGTGTCCATCAGGGGAGAACTGCATCCAAAGTTTAGCAAAATCCCATAATATGGGGCCAAGTGTGCGTAGCCATTGAGTGCCCAAAACCACATCACATCCGCCTAAGGTCAAGGCAAACATGTCAGAGCAGAGGTTATAATCTCCCATAGAGATACGCACATTACGACACTTCCCTTTGCAAGGTAAGGTGCCCCCGTTGGAAACCATGACTTCAAAGTTGGAGAAAGGATAGATAAAACAATCAGCTTGTTTGGCGATCCGAGGGTCAATGAAATTATGATTGCTTCCAGAATCAATGAGTATTGTAAGAGGAAGCTTCTTGAAGTAACCGCGTACCCGCATTGTTTGGGGGGCAGTGACTCCAGCTAAAGCATGGAGGGATATCTCGGGCTGGTCGTCCTGAGATGGAGGGTCAGTAGGAGGCTCCTGAATGTCAACCGGAGCATCCATTGTATCGGGAGATTCTTCACCAATTTCAGAGGCAGGTGGAGAATCCACATCCAAGAGATAGAGCTTTTGTTGAACACATCGATGTCCCTGATTGAATTTCTCATCACAATTATAACAAAGCCATTTTTCTCTGCGTGCTTGCATCTCTGTTTCAGACAAATGCTTGATTGGAGGTGAGCGAGGAGCTGGCGTAATGGGAGGTCGTTGAGAACCCATATTTCAGAAGGGAACAAAAGAGGATTTGGAGCACTGTTGGGCTGCCATCTTGTCTTCTGCCAACTTAGCCAACCCCAGGGATTCCATCATTGTGTTGGAACTGAACATTTTGACCTCAGAGCGAATTGCATCCTTTAGACCACTGATAAAACAACTCCAGTAGAAGTCATCAGGTAATCCTTCAGTGTGATTAGCTAGTTTCTCAAATTCAGTTTGATACTCTTTCACAGTGCCAATTTGGTGAAGTTTAGTGAGAGCTCCTGTGAAGTCATCAAAAGTACTAGGACCAAATCGTTGCAAAAGGAGCTGGCAAAAATCAGGCCATTTTGGCTCTTCATGAGCCTTGATGTACCAACGATACCATTGAAGAGTTTCCTGTTGTAAATGAAAGGAGGCAAGTGGAACTTTGTTGACATCAAAAGTATTATGAAGACTGAAATATTGTTCTGCACGATAGATCCATCGAGTCAGATCAGTACCATTGAAGCGAGGAAAATCTAGCTTCGGACCGCAAAAATTGCTAGAAGAAGAGAACCCATTGTCTGATGAAGACTCGGACTGTCGTCTGGTGTTCATAGCTGAATGCTCAAGATGGAGACTGAGAAATTTTTGATCCAGTTCCTGGAGTTTGGCTTGAATGGCTGCAAGTGCTTCCTCCATGGTTTTTGCTCCTGTGCGGGTGACAACCCTAACGAGGATTTTTTTTTTTTTTTTAAGGGGTGGTGGGGGGAGTGGGTAGAAAAACAAAAACAGAAACTGTTTCAATAGAGGAAAATCTAGATTTGGGAAAAAATCGGAAGGGTAATTTGGGTTTGAGTAGTTTTGGACACCATCGAAAGGACAGGGAAGCAAAAAATGGGGATTTTAGGAGCGGGGTGAAAAAATGAGAAAATTTGGTAGAGAGGGACAAAGAAGTAGAATGAGGAAAGGAATACGGTGGCAAAATTTTAAGGCATTTGGGTGAAAATCGAAGGATTTATGGAAAACCCTAAAAATAGACAAATGTGGGATTTCGGGTCTTGGGAAGTGGAATTTGGGATAGGGTCTTCAGGAATGAAATATGCAGAATGGAATTGCAGAGGTGTCAGTGAAGTTTCAAGGAAAAAAGAGTTGAAACCAAGGAGATATGGCCGAAAAACAGAATTTTATACTTTTTTTTTTTTTTTGCAACGGCGCGAAAGTGATCGAAAACAGTGGAATCTGCGACGGCGCGGAAGTGATCAGCAACAAATGGATCTACAACGGCGTGAAATTGACCTACAACAGTTCTGGAAAGAGGAAATCTGCGATTGTGCAAATGAAAATAGATATGGACCCCAGGTATGTGCGGCTTCCTATCGGTTCAAGGGATTCACTCGGCCACCAATGCTGTCTGACGACTTGCGTATTGGGGTAGTACCCCTCACTCCATGGCTCAGGTAAAACTAATAACTGCTTGGCCACAAACGACAGCTCTTGGTTTACCTCACGGGTGGGAACTAGTCAATCGGGTAGGGGTCGTTTCCCTTTTCGCTGGCAGGTCCTCTCAATGGGACAACTACTTCGGGGTTCCTGTGGTACTCCTCACAATGAGTTTTAGGGCTTATCCCAAGTACTTCCCACAATTAAGTGGATAGGGATTATTCTCAGATCCGAACCTGCAACAGAAGCGAAAAAAAAAAAAATTGGGCAGAAATTTCACCCAACGAGCCCAAGAAAGTGCTCTGATACTAGATGTGAGGACCCTGCAGCAAATAATTAATCAAAATACACGACATAGCAGCAGAACTCAAAATCACTTTTATATTAATCGTAGGCCGCTTTGAGGGGGCAACCTCCTTTGAGAAAGCTCAATACAAAATAACTTCACGGTGCCTTTTTTGGCCTCAACACACACTTATATACTAAAAATAGGCGCCAATACTATGGGTCAAAACCATGGGCCAATATAAACTATGGATCAACAAATACTACAGGCAGCTTACAAAGCATATGCGCCCAACAACAATAACACAAACTATGGATCAACAATTACTATGGGATGACTTACAAAGAATATGCGTCCAACAACAATATACTAACACGGTAAAGAGAAGGATTGACATGGGTTCCTAACAGTTAGGGTTCTCGGGTTCGCATCTTCTGCAGACATCATGGCCTCCATTGATGGAGGTTCCCAACCACCCTCCTCCTTTGTGCTCCCTCCTAAAATCAAATCTTTCATGCGCCTGGTTCCCAACTGCCCTCCTCCTCGCCTTTCAAAAGAGAGTCTCCATATACATGAAGTTGTCAAACACCATTTTCAGAAGCAAATTTGATGAGGATGATGATGAAGAGAGATTGTTAATCGATGAGTTGTTGCTGCAAGGTAAGGAAAATTTGTTTGAGAATGCCATTTTCAGAAGCAAATTTGATGAGCATGATGATGAAGAGATATTGTTAATCGACGAGTTGTTCCTGCTTAATATCATGCTTCTTGGAAAAAGTATCATAATGCAATTGAATAGATGTATCTTTTTGCATTTTCAAAATTTCCTGTGACTCATCAACTATCCAAAAGAAAAGAAAACTCGGGGAGGGTCATGGTAGGGAGCTCTTTTGTGACCAAGAAGCTAAGGTGTCAACAAATATTAAATCTTTACAATTAGTTAAAGATAAAATGGGTTCAAACCCTAATAATGTATTAAGGAATTTAGTGGTGTCAATACGCTTAATGGATAATAATTATTGAATCAATTCATTCAAATTATGCAAGATCCTTAACAAGAATGAAATTCCTTATTTGGAAGAAAAGGAAACAGGGGAGAGTTAAGGCAGGGAGCTCTTTTGTGACAAGGAGGGATTATGTTTTTTCCTCTCCTTGGGAATTGGGTTCACCAGCTCATATTTTTTTTGAGGCATCAGAAACTCCCAAAGCTTTATAATTCAGGTAAAGCTATTGGTGTCAAGTACTTGCAATGTATTTACTATTAAGAGATTCAGTGGTGATAATAGGGTTGACAAATAATAATTATAAAGGAAATTAATTCAAATTATGCAAGATCCTTGACATGGTTAAAGTTTTAAACCGATCAAGGACAATATTGTCTAAATTAGTTGCTAGATATAATAATAATAATGTACAGTTATGGACTTTCTTGCACATAAATAATATATTTTAGGCACATGATTTTAGTTTGAATACCATTCATTATTCAGTTATCAGAGCACTTATGGGAGGAGAGGATTGTGCTGCCCTCTTCTCTAATAGTCACAAATTCAAGGAGCAGCAACATGAGAGGAGGCAAATTGTTTGCTGAAGAAGAGGGATGAATTTTTATGTCCAATTTCTACCAATTAGAAGACAATTCTTTGATGTCCAGAATTTCAGGTAAATCTATTTAATTTTCCAAGCCCTAATTTTGTTGTTGTTTTCCAGCATGTCTTTTAATCTAGATAGGCCTAACCAGACCAATTGTGTGGAAGGGTTTTAGAGTTGAAGCTAAGAATATGGAATCATAAACCATGTTAATGACCGAAGGCCTAAATTAATTGGAAACAATTATCTTGTATTGAAATCCATAATAACAACCCTGTTTAAATTTACGAAAATATGGGAGATAGTATCCTACAAAGGGACAAGACTGGATAACACAGGTACTGCAGGTTAAGCTGTGACGTCCCCAACCCTCTGACCGGTGAAGAGGAAGCTACCAAGACATTAACCATCCGGGCAAACTGCCCCATGAACATGGACATATATAAAACCGAAATAGTTGAACATAAAACATGCTAAGATGCATAATCATTCACATACACAGTGGAAGAAAACATTCATTCATTCATTCCACATGTTCATCATAATTTATTAACAGTAAATATAATTGCAGAAGTAGAATAGACAAGAATACTTATCTTATGAAAATTGTTCCGCAACCAGCTACGTCGCTGCAACGTTCCACCCAACCATAAGCCAACGTGCTCCTTAATCTCTCAACAACGCTACCACCCCCGAGCCGGGCATGATTCCCCAAGGAATAAGGAACTAGCAGGATTACACATAGCCAAGGATAATAAAACATGCCAATCCAACACAGTTGGGTTTATCAGGCAAACAATGGATCAGCCAAGCCAACACAGTTGGGTTTATCAAGCCATCCAGGAGCTAGGAAAGGCTAAATGCTAAGATGGTGAGCTCATTACAAAGCTAGGGACACCTACACCAGAACTAGACTAACTTCTAAAACACCCACACACACCCAACATAAGGAATCAGTCCCTTCTCTGCTGCACATTCCTTCAGGACCTGACTTCCCTTCCAGTGCTATTCAGGGGTTATGGAGAAGAAAGCCAGCCTCTACCTCTGTCTGTGTGGTTCCCGAACGCACCAAGTTTGTCAAGCAAATCAAGCCCTCATCCCTACTCCAACACGTCTAGATACCAACCACTACATACACGCAGTCAAATAAGCGATTCACAACTTGGATAGGGAAAAACAATTCTTGAGCCGTTCTTGGCCCTATCGTGGCCAAAATGACTCCAAAAAAACATACAACAGCCCCAAAATGTAAAGGAAGACACAACCAACTGACATGGGGAAACAAGAGCCCGTTCTCAATAATGAAATCACTAAGGAAACTTACACAGTCCGAAGATGGAAGAGAAAAGTCGGGTTCGCAGCTGGGCAGGGGAAAAACATATACACAAGCCACAAATCGGTAAAGAAAACATACACACAGTAGAAAAAATGTGAATGGCCCTTCACAGGGAAATCATGGGTGAAAGAACATGGATCCCAGCTCACTACGTGAGTAAAAACCAGGAAGAATCCTGTGCGTGAGACACCAGACGTTTTTCCTTGCGTGAGAATGAGCGACAATGCAGAATGGTAAGTCAAAAGTGCGGAGTTTTTTTAGCACCGTCATGGAGAGAGTGGAAATGATGGGCATAGTCGTTTATTCTGCCCAATGTGAGGTTCTATTCACTGGTGGAGTGTGCATGTGGGCAAGGACTGACAATCCTGCCACACTCCACTCCCCAGCAAAAATAACTGCCTCAACTACTCTGCAGAGCATTAAAGTGGTAGTTGGATAAGACACGGGAAGATGAGCAAGTCAAACAGGGTTGTGACACATGGCTTTTCCCTCATGGCTCAAGGTTTGAAATCCCCCCCCCTTATCCTTATGAGAATTGCTTCTCAATTTAGTTGTCGCGAACATAGCTGGTTAGGTTATTTAATTAAAGTGCATGTTTACATGATGCCACAATTTAATATATGCTGTATGTCCCGATATACCATCGGTGACAATTCCAAATACGAAACATAACCTATCCAAATCAATGGTGGGCCTTGGCCTTTAGCTCCACACCATGATTATTTACAATACATACATCATATACATTAATGTAAACGGGGTCAAAACCGGGGTGTTACACAAGCTAAATATGATGAAGAGTTGTGAAGGGCTTTGGCTAATATTGATGTTAGTTTCTGATGAGATTGAGACTATAGAAATTGCATGAAGATGTCAATGAAACAAATATTTTACATCTTAAAAACAAGCTTTTGTCATTGAAGTTGCTGGAAGGAGGTTCCATGGCAGATCTTAAGAAGTCATCAGCTTATAGCAAGTGAGACTCTTGCAAAAAAAGTGTTCAAATCAATTACTTTTAATAACTTACTGAAGTCCTTTACTGCAATTGTGGACATGTTAAATATTGCTCCAAAAGCATGGAATTTAATCAAATACAACTCTTGCAAGAGGATAAGTGAGAAAATCTCAATAATATTCCAAGGATGATGACGCTGCATTTGTGGCAAATTTAAAAGGAAAATGTTATTTGTCACTATTTTTCTATGATCTAGGAACTCACTTTCATGCACTAATCGAGAACCTTTAATTTATTTTTCCATGCTTTTCCTTTTCTGACCAAACTCCTTTTCACTCATGGTCTACTCTGAAATAATGCATGTATCTGGTGATTATACCCTAATTTCTTCAAGATAAGAAGAAAAATTCAAAATATTGTCTCCATCATTATGAATATTGCTTTCACTCTTTGACGACCTTTTAAAATCTCTCTTTGTTGTCTTCAACTCTGGATCAATTATTAAAGATACTGCACCAGAAACATCATAGCTCAAATGGTTATCAAAATGGCTTATAGGCATTGCACCAGCAACATTAAACCTCAAATGGTCTCAAAATGGCTTGTAAGCTTCTTTATCTTTAGTATGGACCTCATATTGTCGGATTTAGATGTTGATAATGAACTGTGCTTTTTAAACCCAACCTGAACTGAATTGAGCATATTCTTGTCTTTCTTATCAGACGATATCAGGGATGTAGTAGGCTTTTTCTTACTCTCACCTACCCCGTGTGTCTTTTGCCAATTTTCATGTCTATGTACTTTCCTCTTAATATCATGTTTCTTGGTAAAAGTATCATAATGCACGTACTAGTAGGTAACCGGATTATGTGGCCAAGGGTATGGTCTACCCTCCTTGGTTAGTGCCTTAAACATTCAGACCAAGCATGATCGGGTGGCCCTATAGTATATAGCGAGTTGTGACATTTGACACTCCTTGCGAGGTGACTTTTTGCCTATCTGTCTTATTCACACATTTGTAAAGTTTTCTTCGGACAACTCTAAAAATGACACTTCTGTTGCTATATTTCCATCATGGTGTAATGAACTAACACACATAATCTCTCTTATAGTGCCATGTTGTTAGAATGAAAACTAACTCCAGCTAAATGTCCATCATGGTGTAATGTATTTGATGACAATGTGGTTGTGTTAGATGGAAAACAACCTTATGAAAGCTAATAAATAGTAGCTTTACTCACCATGCAATGTTTTAAGAATGAAAGCTAACTCCAGCTAGATTTCCATCATGGTGCATTGTGATTGATGACAATGTGGCTATGGTAGATGGAAAACTACACTATGAAAACTTACACACATTATATTTTACTCACCGTGCAATGATTTAAGGATGAAAGTTAACTCTGGCTAGATTTCTAACACGGTGCAATGTAATTGATGACAACGTGGTTGTGATACATGTAAAACCACCTTATGAAAACTAACACACATTGGCTTTCACTCACCGTGCCATGTTGTGAAAATGAAATCTAACTCCAGCTAGGTTTCCATCGTGGTGTAATGAGCTAACACACATATAGTGCCACGTTGTTAGAAGGAAATCTAACTTCAGCTAGATTTCCATCATGTTGTAATGTATTTGATAACAATGTGGCTGTGTTAGATGAAAAACTACCTTATGAAAGCTAACAGACATTAGCTTAACTCACCGCGCAATGTTTTAAGAACGAAATCTAACTCCAGCTAGTTTTCCATCATGGTGCATTGTGATTGATGAAAATGTGGTTGTGCTAGATGAAAAAATACACTATGAAAGCTTACACACATTAGATTTCACTCATCGTGCAACGATTTAAGGATGAAAGCTAACTCCAGTTAGATTTCCAATACAATGCAATGTGAATGATGACAATGTGGTTGTGTTACATGAAACTACCTTATGAAAGCTAACACACATTAGCTTTCACTCATCGTGCCATCTTGTTAAAATGAAAGCTAACTTCAGTTAGATTCCCATCATGGTGTAATGAGTTAACACACAAGCTTTCCCTTATAGTGCCATGTTGTTAGAAGAAAATTTAACTTCTTTGAAATTTTCATCATGTTGTAATGTATTTGATAACAATGTGGCTGTGTTAGATGAAAAACTACCTTATGAAAGCTAACAGACATTAGCTTTACTCACCGTGCAATGTTTTAAGAACGAAATGTAACTCTACCTAGATTTCTTTCTGGTGCATTGTGATTGATGACAATTTGGTTGTGCTAGATGGAAAATTACATTATGAAAGCTAACACACATTAGATTTCACTTACCGTGCAATGATTTAAGGACGAAAGCTAACTCTAGCTAGATTTCCATCACGGTGCAATGTCATCGATGATGATGTGGTTGTGTTAGATGGAAAACTACCTTATGAAAGCTAACACACATTAGATTTCACTCATTGTGCCATGTTGTTAGAAGGAAAGCTAACTCTTGCTAGATTTTCATCATGATGTAATGAGCTAACACACATAAGCTTTAACTTATCATGCATGTTGTTAGAAGGAAAGCTAACTCCAGCTAGATTTGCATCATGGTGTAATGTATTTGATGACAATGTGGCTATGTTATATGGAAAACTACTTTATGAAAACTAACAGACATTAGCTTTTATTCACAGTGCAATGCTTTAAGAACGAAAGCTAACTCCAACTAGATTTCCATCATGGTGCATTGTGATTGATGACAATGTGGTTGTGCTAACTCTAGTATTTGTGTAATGAGCTAACACACAAGATTTCCCTTATAGTGCCATGTTGTTAGAAGGAAAGCTAACTCCAGCTAGATTTTCATCATGGTGTAATGTATTTGACAACAATGTGTTTGTGTTAGGTGAAAAACTACCTTATGAAAGCTAACAGACATTAACTTTACTCACCGTGCAATGTTTTAAGAACAAAAGCTAACTCTAGCTAGATTTCCATCATGGTGCATTGTGATTGATGACAATGTGGTTATGCTAGATGAAAAACTATATTATGAATGCTCACACATTAGATTTCTTTCACCATGCAATGATTTAATGACAAAAGATAACTCTAGCTAGATTTCCAGGACAGTGCAATGTGATCAATGACGATGTGGTTGTGTTAGATGGAAAACTATCTTATGAAAGCTAACACACATTAGCTTTCACTCAGTGTACCATGTAGTTTGAAGAAAATATAACTCCGACTAGATTTTCATCATGGTGTAATGAGCTAACACACATAAGCTTTCACTCAGTGTGCCATGTTGTTAGAAGGAAAGCTAACTCCAGCTAGATTTACATCATGGTGTAATGTATTTTATGACAATGTGGCTGTTTTAGATGAAAAATTACCTTACGGAGGCTAACACACATTAACTATTACTCACCGTGCAACGTTTTAAGAAGGAAAACTAACTCTAGCTATATTTTCAACATGGTGCATTTTGATTGATGACAATGTGGTTGTGCCAAATGGAAAACTACATTATGAAAGCTAACACACATTATATTTCACTCACCGTGCAATGACTTAAGGTTGAAAGCTAGCTCCAGCTAGATTTCAATCACAGCGCAATGTGACAATGTGGTTGTGTTAGATGGAAAACTACCTTATGAAAACTAATACACATTGGCTTTCACTCATTGTTCCATATTGTTAAAAAGAAATCTAACTCCAGCTAGATTTTCATAATGGTGTAATGAGTTAAGACATAAAATTTCACTGATAGTTCCATTTTGTTCGAAGAAAACTACCTCCAACTAGATTTGCATCATGGTGCATTGTGATTGATGACAATATGGTTATGCTAGATGGAAAAATACACTATGAAAGCTTACACACATTAGATTTCACTCACCGTGCAACGATTTAAGGATGAAATCTAACTCCATCTAGATTTCCAACACAATGCAATGTGCTTGATGACAATGTGGTTGTGTTACATGGAAAACTACTTTATGAAAGCTAACACAAATTAGCTTTCACTCATCGTGCCATGTTGTTAAAATGAAAACTAACTCCAGCTAGATTTCCATCATGTTGTAATGAGCTAACACACATAAGATTTCCCTTATAGTGCCATGCTGTTAGAAGGAAATCTGACTCCAGCTAGATTTCCATCATGTTGTAATGTATTTGATAAAAATGTGGCTGTGTTATATGGAAAACTACCTTATGAAATCTAACAAACATTAGTTTTACTCACCGTGCAATGTTTTAAGAACGAAAGCTAACTCTAACTAGATTTCCATCATGATGCATTATGATTGATGACAATGTGGTTGTGCTAGATGTAAAACTACATTATGAAAGCTTAACACACATTAGATTTCACTTACCATTCAATGATTTAAGGATGAAAGCTAACTTCAACTAGATTTTCATCATGGTGCAATGTGATCGATGACGATCTGGTTGTGTTAGATGAAAAACTACCTTATGAAAGCTAACACACATTAGCTTTCACTGATCATGCCATGTTGTTAGAAGAAAATTTAACTCCAGCTAGATTTACATCATGGTGTAATGTATTTGATTACAATGTGGCTGTGTTAGATGAAAACTACCTTATGAAAGCTAACATACATTACCTATTACTCACCGTGCAACGTTTTAAGAACGAAAGCTAACTCTAGCTACATTTTCAAAATGGTGCATTTTGATTGATGACAATGTTGTTGTGCTAAATAGAAAACTATATTATGAAAGCTAACACACATTAGATTTCATTCATTGTGCAATGATTTAAGGTTGAAATCTAACTCCAACAAGATTTCCATCACAGTGCAATTTGACAATGTGGTTGTGTTAGATGGAAAACTACGTTATGAAAGATAACACGCATTACCTTTCACTCATCACCTTATGAAAGCTAACACACATTAGCTTTCAAAATCTTGATTTTAAACCTCTTCCTCCACATTTGTTGTTATAGTTGGACAATGGAACTAGTGATAATAAGAATCATTATGTTTTCATGTTTCTATCACTATTAACTGCACTTCGTGTGTTCATCACTATTAAGGTTGGGTTCTTGCTTTTGGGGCACACCCATGAAGACTTAGATAGAACATACAGAAGAATGTCTTCCAACTTGAAAAGTAAAGAATAAAAATCGATATTCTTTACCTGAGATGATGGATACATATTGCACAATAGAATAAAAATGGGTGTTTCTACCTAAACTTATTGACAAAGTGTATGACTTCAAATGTTTTCTTAATGGGTACATCGAGGAGGGGAAAAATGCACTAGTTGGACATCTTAATGTCCAGTACTTCCAATTTCTTTTACTCAATGGTGTTCCAGTTATGAGGTACAAAGAATCCATCAGAGACATTGAGTGGGCAAAACCAGTTGAGTTGTGGATATATATGATGAAGGTTGACCTATATTGCCCACATGGAAGCCATCTTTCTTACGTCCCAAAGACAATGATGTTTATTTAAAAGAAGTAAAGGAATGAATAACATCATACATAAAAATGTGGAAAGAGACTATTGGAAAGGAGAATTCACCAATTGTTACAGAGGAATGGAATAAAAACTTGATTATTGGAAAAGAGTTGTTGATGCATTAGATGGAGTCTACAATGACCATACACCCTTGGATGAAATTGATTATTCTTTTGATGATTTTTGGCCCAAGATGAGGCAAAATGTTAACGTTGACGGTAATTCACTCCATGCAATATCAAATATTATGGATGTGGATTTTGATAATGTGACAGATGAACCGGTATATGTTGGACCCAAGTGTAACAAGCCAAAGACAACATTCGATCCTAGAATTGATGTTGAGAAAAGAAAGATGTTGCTTGTTAGATCAGGACATGAGGATGAAGGAGAGATGATTTGGATGGAAAAACCCACCTTGAATATCTTCCAAGATGATGACAGTGAGACCCTTCCCGTAAAGATTGATTGGTGGCAGTCTAGCTCATGGAAATACAAGGGAAAAATTTTAGAACAATATTGGGTACCAAATCCCGATGACACAAAACTTGGATCTATTCCAGTTAATAGCATTGTTTGGGCATGGATGCCAAAGAAAGAAGATTGCAAGAAGACCAAGATAAATAAATGTGGTGTACAAGCTGTACTTGATATGCTTGAGCGGATATAAGGAGATTAGGTGGAGATGATTCATGAGTGTAATTTTGCTTCTTGAATGACTTTTAGTATACATGAAGAAACATTTTTCAATGTTTGTAGTATAACAAATGCTCTTTAAGCTACTTTTTGAGGAATTTTATATTATTTATTTCATATATGAAAATTTCACTTTAAGTTCAATGTTAGTTAATATGATGATACTTTATGTGAATTAGATAACACCATTCAAATTTTAACCCTTTCAATTTGTCTTTTAAATCAACACATCTCACTATATCAAATGTGCATAATTATATTCATTAATGCATGTACAAAACCCTTATCTTATTTATTATTAGCTTTTGCTCACTCTTTTCAATACCACTTTGAGCTTTTCATTTTGTTCCCCTGATGATTGGTGGAGTGTCCACTCAAAACGTAGGGACGTTTCGATACACACAATTCAATTCCATAAACTCTCTTTGTCATTATGATTAATTGTGGAAATATTTATCCTCAAGCTGTACTTGATCTGCTTGAGAAAATACAAGGAGATTAGGTGGAGATGATTCATGAATGTAATTTTTCTTTTTGAATGACAAATTAATATAAATGAAGAAAAAGATGTCAATGTTTGTAGTATATCAAATATTCTCTTCAAGCTACCTTTTGAGGAATTTTATATTATTTGCTACATATCTGAAAATTTTGGTTCAACTTCAATGTTAATTCATGTGATGATATTTTATGCGAATGCACCTTAAAACATCCTATAGACTTTCTTTGTGAATAAATGTAACGCACTTGCAATAAGGTTTGAAGTGAGTTTTCCCTATTATTCATTATTATAGTTGATATAAATTTAATTGTACTACTATGTTGCATTCAAATTCATAATTATATTTTCTCGTGTAAAATTTAAAGTGGTGCCAACTTTGTACTAGTATATTAACTTATACTTAATAAATACAGTACTAACGTTTTGAGTGTGCAGGTTTTATCAGTATGTCATAATTGTGATTGATTTTCTAGATTAAACTGTGTGAACGTTTTTCAGACCAATGTTTTGAGAGGACACTCCACCCATGCTTGTTACGGGACCATGAAAAACTCATTGTGGACTGAAAAGATTCCACATAACTTAATCTAGAAAATCAATCATTAAGTAGTAAGATCATGTTAGCTTTAATTCATGTTAGACATTATCATCAAATACATTGCATCATAAAGACAATTTAATCCATGTGAGATTTAATGTTGATTGTAATGCACTGCATGTAATATAAGTATTGTGGATGGATATTTTGATAATGTGACGGATGAACTGGTATATGTTGGACCCAAGTGCAACAAGCTAAAGACAAGATTCAATCCTATGATTGAAGTTGAGAAAGAAAATATGTTGCTAGTTAGACCATGAACTGAGGATGAAGGAAAGATGATTTGGATGGAAAAATCCACCTCATATATCTTCCAGAATGATGAAAGTGAGACTCTTCATGTAAAGGTTGATTGATGGAAGCCTAGTTCAGCGAAATACAAGAGAAAATTTTAGAACAATATTGCGTACCAAACCTTGATGACACATGACTTGGATCTATTCCAGTTAATACCATAGTTTGGGCATGGATGCCAAAGAAAGAAGATTGTAGGAAGACCATGATAAATAAATGTGGTGTGCAAGTTGTAATTGATTTGCTTGACCAAATAGAAGGAGATTAGGTGGAGATGATTCATGAATGTAATTTTCTCTTTGAATGAGTTATTAATATACAAGAAGAAACACTTTTCAATGTTTGTTGTATATCAAA
>LPNX010501617.1:440645-451536 GCA_001517045.1 Pseudotsuga menziesii
TTGGGGAACAATGTAAAATTCGTTATAGTTTGAGAAGCTTTCACATAGCTTAATCCCGGAAATCAATAGCCAAGTATTAACATTTAATGTCAATACTACTTAAGTTAATAATAGGCACAACACAATATTAATATGTTGTTAAATAACTTTATATTATGCAAGAAATTTCTTACACAAATTATTAATAATTCACCAGTCAAATATTGGTGACTTTTGTTTTTATACGTAAATAGAAATATTAATGATAATCAAAGTATATCATTAAATACATATTTATAGGTAAAATTTCTCACATAAATCTGTTATTCATAAAATCAACGTTCATTAACTTAGTTTATAATACACCACCACCACCAATAATAATAATAAAATATGTCTATATTCTAATTCATAATTTATTTTAATCATTACTAAGATAAAACCTATTTTACTCTAAGTAATAAAATATTTTCTCTTGTTCACTATCAAGTGGTGCCAACTTCCAAAAACAAAACATCATACTCAAAAAAGCTTAGACTTACTATGATAACTCAACCTAGACACATTAGTTAACATAATTTAAATTAAATGAAATTCAAAGATAATAATAGCAACAAACATTGATAATAGTTCTTCAGAGGAAATTTGCATGATGTCCTCGGATACTTTTAGTTTGCAAACTCGACGTCAGAATTATGACAAACCTGCAGATAAGAAAGAAGACAATTCTTCTTTAGAAAAAGCTCCCTCTACTGGTTCTCCTGAGTCCTCATATACTGTTCCCCTAATCATTGAGAAGCCTAATATCGACATGATTTTGCGTCCACCCAAGAGTACTCTTAGGAAGGTTGTTTTTAACCCTAATGCCTGAGCTGCTCAATTTTATAATGTAGTTGAAGATCTTGCTCAGGCACCATGTGCAATGTATACCTTGGAAGTACTCCAAAGTTGTCCTACACAGTGCAAAAACTTGTTAACTGTGTTAGGAGCTTTAGACCCAGACAATACTAATTTGATCCATTTCAATGTCAAGAGCTATAAGTCTAGACTACCTCACAAACTTTCTTTCCAAATCATAATGAAAGTAGTCATAAATAAGGTCCTTAGAACTATTTTAGATGAAGGAGCTTTAACTTCAGTTTTGTCCCTGTCTTATTGGAAAGCTATTGGCTCTCCCGATCTTATAACATCACCTACGACTCTGAAAGATTTTGATGGACGAGGTTTCTAGCCCCATGGTCTCATATCATCCCTTTCAGTCAAGCTTTGGGGAAAATTTGTTTCTATTTAAGTGGAAGTAGCCGATGCCCTACTAGATTACAACCTCCTTCTAGGAAGAAATTGGTTTTACGCCATGACTGTTGTTGCTTTGACAGTATTTCAAACTGTCCAATTTCCGCATGTAGGAAGAATTATCACCATTGACCAGCTTGATTTCTGTATGCCATATGTTAATACCTCTATGGCTAATAACATCCCTATGTTAGGTCAGTCCCCTCCTCCTTACCAGTCAATTAGGGTAGGCATGTTGAAGGAATCATCCCTTATGGGGATTTTTTCGTCCACTCCTCCTAACGCAGACACGGGGACAATAAATATGATTTCTTCATTTGATTATGACCCAAGGGGCAAACAAATTGTTGATTCCACCTCGTTGATTCCGCATGAAGAAATGTAAAACGTTATTCAAACCCTTTTCGATGACCACACTTATGAGCTTCCCTACTAGTTAGAACCCTCTCTTCCTATTCTGGATTATCTCTTTGAGAATTTTCCTTCCGATGAGTCCATTATGGAGATCATGAGTATGAATGAGCCTATATGGGAGTATCATCATTATAGATCCTCATTCCTCCCCAACACTAGTTCGGTAGGCCATGATTTTGCATCCCTTTTTTCCACTGATATTGTCAACACACCTCAAACTCCTATATTGTTGCAAGAAATAGATTTTGAAGGAAACCTATGCAACATTAATCAAACAAATCCAATTGACATATCATCCAAGTCTGGTACCGTTGAGCACGTTCATGTTGGGTAGAGCTGCTCAGTAGAAGAATCTAAATCATACAGAGCACTTTTCAAAGAATTATGCAATATTTTTTCCTGGTCTTATGAAGAAATGTCGGGGATAGACCCATCCATTGTGGTCCATGAAATAAAAACCTATCCCACTGCTAAACTTGTTAGGAAAAAACTAAGGCAAGTCCATCCACGGAAAGCCGCAACTATCAAAGATGAAATAGAGAAACTTCTCAAAGCAGGGTTTATTTATCCCGTACCCCTGACGGAATGGGTATCGAACGTTGTCCCTATCAATAAAAATCAGGGCACAATTAGAGTTTGCATCAATTTTAGAGATTTGAACAAATATTGTCCCAAAGACAACTTTTCCACTCTGCATATCGACCAGATTATCGACAACTATGCCGAAAGTGTCATCTTTTCCTTTATGGATGGATTTTTGGGTTATAATCAGATTGGGATTTTACCCACCGATTAGCACAAGATGGCATTCATTTTCCCATGGGGAACCTTTTCATATAGGAAGTTACCAATTGGCTTGAAAAATGTTGGAGCCACTTTCCAGCGTGCTATGTCCTATGCGTTTCACAATATAAAACATATTGTTGAACCATACCTTGATGACGTCCCTGCTCATTCACAGCGACGTGAGGACCACCCTGGTCATCTTAGAGACATTTTCCTAAGATGGCGTCATTATAATATATAGCTCAATCCTCATAAATGTGTTTTCTACGTTGAGATGGGATGCCTGTTAGGTTTTGTGGTTTCTAAGGATGGCATCTGGATAGATCCATTGAAAATTGTAGCTATTTTAGCTCTACCAGCCCAACCAACCTTCTAGAACTCCAAAGTTTGCAAGGAAAGGAAAAATTTCTCTGCCATTTTGTGTGCATATTTACAGAGAAAACACATATTTATATGCTTCTCCTTGAGAAGGACACTCCATTATTTTGGGATGACCAAGCCCAACATGCCTTTGATAATCTCAAACAATATCTGACTCATTCACCCGTGATACACCCCCCAGAAGACTTATACATTGTTTCTTCCACGACTACCATCTCTATGGTTTTGGTGCAGGAGAATCCCGACAGTCAGGAGTACGTGATTTACTATGCTAGTAAGAATCTCATGGATTTTGAAACTCGATATTCACGCATGGAGAAATTAGCATTGGCCACAGTCATTGCTATTCAAAAATTTCATCACTACATTTTTCTCTGCACAACCACCGTATTGGTAGAATAGAACCCTATGTATTACATCCTGACTCGTCAGGTGCTCGGGGGCAAGTACTCCTGATGGATAGTCATACTCCAAGAGTTTGATCTGAAATTTGCCAAAGCCACATGAAATAAATCCTTGGTATTTGTCGAGCTCGTGTGTGATCTTCCCTTTGCTTCGACGAAATCTGAGCCCAGTGATTCATTCCCGAATGAATTCCTATTCCTGATAAGCACTACTGACCCATGGTATGGATATTTTCTCATTTATCTCCAGACACAAAGATTTCAGCCAACTCTATCCCATGACGATCCCCATAGTATCCATCACCACGCAAAAGACTACCTCATTTTGAATGACACTTTGTATAGACGTGGTATCGATTCCATTCTCCAGTGATGCCTTACCCATGAGGAAGTTGAACATGTGTTGAAGATTGTCACAAGGATGTTAATAAATTCCCAACCTGTCAACATTTTTATCCGAAAAAGTGCACTCATCCTGCTCCGTTACACCCCATCATTGCCGTTGTCCCTTTCGCCAAATGGGGGATTGATTATATGCATTGTAAGCGTACCTCAGCCTGGGGGCATGGTTACATCATCGTAACCGTTGACTATTTTACAAAGTGGTCTGAGGCCATGCCTACATATGTAGAGGACGATAAGACTGCCGCTATCTTCCTGTTCAATCGTGTGATAGCTAGATTTGGAGTCCCGCAGTCCATAGTTACTGATCACGAATCACATTTTCGTAATCAAATGATGGAGGAACTAAGTGCCAAGCTAGGTTTTCATCATGAAAAATCTATGCCCTATTATCCACAAGCTAATGGTAAGTTCAAGGCCATTAACAAAGTTTTGAAAATGATGCTTCGTCGGATGGTTGGAGACCATAAATCCAACTAGCACCATATCCTTTTCTCTGCTCTTTGGGCTTACAGGAATTTAATGAAAATAGCTACTAGTTTCACACCTTTCCATCTTGTCTATGGACTCGAAGCTATCTTGCCAATTCAATGTCAGATTCCATCCTTGAAACTTGTCGTCGAACTTCTCCTAGACACTTCTGCAAAGGCACCTTGAATAACCTTGATGAAACTAGAAGAGATGCTGCCTTAGCTACTGAGGCACACAAGAAACATGTCAAGGCACAGTATGAAAAGTCTGTCCAACCTCGTGCCTTTAATGAGGGTGACCTAGTTTTGACTTATGATCAGAGATATGACAAACTAGGGAAAGGAAAGTTTGAATCCATGTGGTACGGTTCTTTTGTCATTTCCAAAGTTTTAGAGAAAGGGGCCTACGAGCTCGTGGACTATGATGGAATCCCCTTAGGACAACCTTGCAATGGGTTGTACCTGAAGAGGTACTATGCCTAGATCTCTCTTGGATAGTATCTTGTATATATGTATATTACTTGAATTTCAGTGTGCTTAAGTATTTTCAATATGGTTTTGAGTTTAGTGTTTGTATCTATTTATACCATGTTTTGGTCATGCAAAGCAGATGGTTTTCTATGGCTTCACTGATGGTGCTTGCCGCCACACCTTGAATCTTGCCTCAGCTACTTGGGTTCTCTATTCCCCAGCTTATGATTTGTTCAGTTCAGGAGTGGTTTGTATTGGTCTCGCTATCAACAACATCGCCGAGTATCAAGCAATCACAGGTCTTCTGACTGAAGCTTCCTCCCAAGATGTTTGCAACTTGGTATTCTTGATGGACTCACAACTTGTTGTTTGTCATCTAAACCATGTCTATACCATTAGGAATCCTGTGCTTCTCCATATCTTTCAGAGGGTACATTTGTTAGAAAGGTCATTTGAAACTATCACCTAGAGGCATATCCCTAGGGAACATAATGCAGTTGCCGACTCATTGGCAAATTACATCCTAGACTGGCATATTGCCCATTCATGACATGAAAATCAAACATGGTTCATTGCAATTAAACTATAAAAGACACATAAAAATCATGTAAAGTACATTCACCATTTGAGACGTATAAACACCAAGTAGAAGTCTGTATATATATATATGTGTGTTTGTTTTACAAAAAATAGGTCACAAGACCTCATCTAAAGCGCGTAGGCTTTCAGGTAAAAAATCATCATACAAAAGTCATGAAGCTATCTATCAGCTTTTAGTGAATACATCATGCACTCATTATCTAGTGATGCTCGTGGTAACACATCACTGCCCGGACTACTCTATGTAGCAGTCTGCTAAAACAACCCGTTACTCCCACTGTAGGCCTCTGATACCTCAGTAGGAGGTCATCGATTGAGGCATCTGAGATGTCTAGATTCAACCTATCCAGGTTCTCCTCTAGATCCCCTATCACATCATCATCTTGTGGTACAAAACGAGCTCCAAATCATCTATCTAATGGGGAGGCTCCCCCAGGTCGTGCTACTCTGACGTTTGCATGAAAAAATTCAAGTCTCGTTACCAAACATAAAAAATATAAAACATCAAAATATAAAAACACTATTTCCATTTCAGGGTTTTTGTTTCTTACCAATATCACCCCACTGTCCACCAGGTGGGAGAGGTAGGTTAGGGTCACCACTAAAGTCAGTGTTCGCATATGCATAGTCCTCCACCATGAGGATTTGATCTCTCAACCATCGAAAGAATGGGTCACCGAACTTTACCTTGCCTCTACCCGCTCCAGTACAGGCCATAATCCGGACCCACCTCTGCATCCAAGGGTCCCATGCCCTCAATTCTGTAAAGACCACCTGGGGTCTCATCTATGGAACCCGCTCTAAAAAGAAGTAAGCTAGAATGCAACCGAAACCAAATTGCTTTAGCTCCCCCTACCGACACTTGGTCAGCTGATCCTTGAAGATCAGAAGCAGAGCCTTCGCCCAGTTGAAAACTTTGGGTGCCATGGCCTCTATGGTGTAGAGCATATGTGCTCTAGATGCCTAGTGCACTCCTTGTATTTTTGCCACTCTCTGCATGGTAAACAACATTGTCCGTGGAGGGCCATCCACCACTGATTTTATGGGAATTTTCTTCCTCGATGTCCTGGTCCCAAGAATGCAATGGTGGTCTATCAACTCCTGAGTAGTAATGTCCCCTCCATAGGAACTAGTCAAAGAGATGTGAGCACCCCATCTCGATAGGCCTGTCAGGAAGTAGATGTCCTCTACTTCAACTATCAATATATGAGCACCAACCTCAAAATACTGTTGCTCCAGATTCCACATCCATAGTATATGTTCTAGTAGTCTCTCATGTGATACCATACTGGGTGTGTGGAAGAACTTTAAGAGTCCATAGTCTCTCAACACAGCTATACAACCCGCATTTCATTCGGCGAAGGAATCGTTGTTGTCATGTTGCCTCTCTTTCCATATGACCATTTTTTTATCAATAAGAACCTGTCAAAGCCATCACAAGACTAATTAGAAGCATTCCCAATCATCCCAATCATAAAAAATGAGCTAGTTTTTCTTGTGCATACATTTATATTTATCCACAATCAGCACCGCCTATGTCCCATTGAGGACAGGCGGTGGCACCACTTGTGTGTAGTGTTTCTGGTGCGGTTCTAGCAGGGTACCACTTATCCCACAAGGGATAAGAGCAGTGCCCAATTCCATGGTTTTAGGGATTTCCTTATAAACCCAAAACACCACCAAGAATCAAAATTGAAGGAATGAAATGAAAGGGTAGGGTCTAGTTTATTACTTGGAACTGACGGTGCATGAATCCGACAATGGATGCTTCCAATATCAGCGACTTAAAATATGGCCAAGAAAATGCTCCAAAGGCTCTCCACTATTGGTAAATGGTAAAATGTTTTGATTTTTTACTATTTACATGACTTTTATATACATTTTAGGGTTTGGCATGCTATATTTTTGTTTTAAAATCATTTATTACTCAAAATCTATCAGTTGCAATCCTTTAATGTCAGTTATTGGAGAATTTAACACTTGTTTTTCAAGTTGTTGCAAGATAAAAGAGCGATAGCAGTAAAGTTTTGGGAGTTCGTTTTTAACTTTTTTGTACTACCATAAAATGGAAAAAGTCTTTTGAGCGTTTATTGCGACACTTTGGTCATGCTCTCGAAACTTAGCATCAAAGGTCTGAGTCCTTTTCTGATTCTTTTCAGGCTTGTAAAATCTCTCATTGTGAAAATAGACCTAGTGGAGTCTTCTTTAAACTCTTTTCAAGCTCCTTACATATGAAAATATTGTCGAGTGATCTTGTCTTCTTCACACTCATTAAAGCATTTGAAGAGTCGTTCATCTGAAGGTAGGTTATCACTTTTTCGGTTCAGGTGAACTATTTTACGAAAAAGGACCCTATGGAGTCTTCTTCTGTGGTCGTTTAGACTCTCTAAACATGAACGATACCGAGTTTTCTTTCATTGGACTCATTAAATTAAACATTGAGAGACACTATTTTGGGAACGAACCACTCCTCTCTCATGTTCGTAAAACATATGAGTTTGGACTTGTCTTTGGATGAGCTATAATGAGTGTTTGTTACCCTCTTTGAACTCGTAAAACCGAAAAGAGGTACTCATCAACCATGATGGGGAAAATGGGAAGGGAAACATTTTGCAAATAAATGGCAGTAGTTTGTCATTACCTTTGAACATGGCACTTGTATGCATATCATTTTAGTCAATTGGGTATTCAGCTGATCTCCATGACGATCCACTTTCATGAGTCATGTCACTCCTTTGAGTCTTTCAAAAGAATGCATTGTCCACTGTCGCACTTTGTGTTTGTCTGGTCTAGTCATGCTGCCACGTCTTTTTTCATGCTGCCTGATGTTCAAAGGGAAGTTGAAGAATTTTTACCTTTGCAGTCAAAACGGTCTATGTATCAGTACTTTTGAGTCATTCATATGGTTACTTCATTCACATCATTACATAAATATGTTCCGAGTTTCGTGTCGTCAATGTGGGACTCATCATGGCCCTCCTTCGATGAGACTATTCCCATCGACATCATCTCATCATCCGGGAAATAGTCTTAGAAACAAAATTTAGTACCTTGAGATCTGTATGCCTCAACGACAGATTCTCTCTCTCTCGACATAGGTTCACATCATTGACCTTTGAATGATATAATTAATTGGGTGTTCAACATCAAGACATTTATTCATGGTCAGTAGATTGTACTAGGGTACCTTTGGAATCATTAACATCAATGGTGATCTCCCTCGCACTTGTTAATGATTCACATCATTAATCAAGTGGTTCCACCATGTTCGACTTTAGATCATTGTAATCACATGGATAGAATCATACTTTGTGGAAGACGAGATGAAGACCTTGGGTATTTGTTTAGCACTCATTGCTTTCCCCAGGCTGCGATGGAGTTTTTTATATATAGCATGGATCCACATCTGTATGGTCGTGGCTATGCTCAAATTTGTGTCTATATGACATATATCTACGTTGTATGTCCGGTAGCTATGTCCAAGTTTGAGTCCTCTATCACATGGATCTATGCTGTATTCTAGTAGCCATGCTTGTTTATTCATCTCATGGATCTACCTTGTATTGGTCCGCAGCCATGAGTTGGTTACGTTTGTCTATGGGTCAAAAGTATTGATGTACTATGAATGCCTACTTGACAACATTGTCTGACCGAGCTGAAAGTTTCACCTCGAAGGGACAACTTGTTCTCTCAAAGCTCTCGCTTATCATATCCCTCTAAGCCTCATGCTTTCAGGGGGATTCTGTTATACCTAAATCCTATCACCATCATGTGATGAGATCCTTAACCCCTATGTTTTCCCTTAATCCCAACACTTGGAGTGGAAACTTGCTCTGCTTGTCAATTCTACTTGAAAAAACCTAGCACCATGCTTACCCTATGGCTGATGAGTGGTACCTTGTTTAGCACTGCCTGTATCCTATTATAGAGAAGGGGTGCCACTTCCTATAGGCTTTGTTCTTAAAGAAGTTCTCACCTAAACCGCTTTGTCATAAGGGAACAAAATCGGTACCCTGGGTAAAATGGGAAAAACAAAAGTTTCTCGAGGCTTTTAGAACTTGAGCCTCGTGTCATTTGTTATCCCTATCATTATGGGTTAGTTTGAGCTTGAGATCCCCTTGATAAGATCTTGGAGCCACCTCACCCACCATTCTCTCAACTATCCCTATCCATTTAGCCTTATAAATACAAGCTCATATCCATAGTTGAGGGGGAGAACTATAGAGGTATTGTAATGTTGTTGAATTGACTACTTAGTCCAAATCATTGGAGAGCATGGAGAGAAAAGTTGGAGCTTATGGGGATGAAGTGTTTCTCTCATGGAGGAGCACTAAGGCAATGGTTGTAAGCTTCTCCACACATTCTTAATGCAAAGCTGATTTCTGCCCACTTGTCTGTTGTTTTGATTTCACATGTATATGTTACTAAATTCCTTAGTCACTAGTATGGATATGTAGATGATTTTCTGGTAGCTTTGATGTGCTTTTATGTTTGACTTTTTTGTAGGTACACAGGTTCATGATCGAAGAAGTATTCCAGGTGTCTACAACATTCAGGGAAGGTCTTCATCCTTTGTCTTTCACTCAGTTGTTCTAGATCTGAACCGTTCAGACCAGAGGAACAACTTCTATCCACGGAAGGTGCAATATTCCTGATAACACATCATGTGTTAGCCAATGAAATGGATTTAAATTTTAAATACCATATAGGTCTTAACCAATGTTTTAATATAAATTTGGGGATAGGTATCATAAAAAAACTACTTTTTTGTTCGTATTTTCAACATATCTCCCTGTGTTTTTACTCAAATTTTGATCAAGAGAGCTCCCTGGATGCGAAATTAAATTCCGTATCCAATGATTACCCACTCGGCATACTTTTGATGGACCCCTCTACCCCAAAAACAAGAAATACCTGAAAAATGTGATGATGAAACTATGGCCTTAGGGCCTAACTAAAGCTTCTAGGCATCTAGGGATAATAAGGATGCCTTAAAAAATCACACATGGCATCTCATAGATACATTTGGACTATGAATATGGATGTTAGTAGAATTAGGTGGTTTTGAGGAGCAGGTATGGGACCTCTGAGACATGATTGAAGGAATATGATCATTCCTTAGGCCATAATGGAATATTTGAGGTACCCATGTTAATGAACAATTCCTTGAAGCACCACATATGACCTAATCAAGGTATATTTGTTCTCCAAGAAAATATGCACATGTCTTTAAGAGGTTTTGAGCATTAGATACGGGTATTAAGGCCTCAACATGGTCAAGGGAGGAAATCCAAGACTCGATCCCTAAATAATAATTTTGTCATATATGGATACACATGTTCCTTACTCACTATCCTTCTATTCCTTACTCATTGGCCCTCTCTATTTGTATGTGTGTGTGCCTTTTCCCCCTTCTCTCTCTCACAACCTCCCTCTCTCTCTCTATCTCTATGTGTGTGTGTGTACCTCCCTCACTCCCCATCTCTCAAAATATTCCTCCACCTTATTTATACCTCCCTCACTATCCATCCCTACATCACTCTCTCTCTATTTCTCCCCCCTCCCCCCTCTCTCGTTGTTTCTGACACCCGCCCCCTCTCTCTCCTACACAATCTATCTCTATGTGTGTGTGTGTGTGTGTGTGTGTGTCCCTCACACATTTCCCATCTCTCATAACCTCTCTTCAGCTTC
>LPNX010501617.1:452209-549191 GCA_001517045.1 Pseudotsuga menziesii
TTCATGTACTGCTTCTAACCCTATATGTCTTTAACACCTCTTCTCCTCCTATTAATTCTCTCAATCCCCACTCCCCTTTACCCTTTTAACCCATAATGTTCCCATTCCATCCATATTTCTCCACTTGAATTTAAAACATCCTCCTAGGGCCTTGACCCTTCCCCACCCTCTCTCAACTATTAACCATCCCGACTTGAACTTCCAACATCTTCCTAGGCCCTTGACCCTTCTCCACCCCCTCTTAACTATTAACCATCCCCACCTGAACTTCCAACATCCTTCTAGGCCCTTGACCCTTCCACACCCCCTCTAAACTATTATCTATACATTTGATATATTACATATAGTGCTATACTTTTAGCTCTATAAAATGCGTGCGTGTTATAGAACTACATAACGCGTGCACATTTTGTAGTTCTATAACACGCACGCATTTTGTAGTTCTATAACTCGCACGTGTTTTCCAATTATATAACGCGCTTGCATTTTCCAATTCTACGAGGGCGAAAGATGCAATTTGAATTTAAAAATGCCAATTCACTTGCTCGCATGTCACCAATAGTCCTATGTGTATGGTTTGGAGTTTCCTTCAATAATACCAAACCTGTGCTATGGTATATGATAAACCATAGCTAATTGGGCATTTCTTCCATTTTCTGAAGAAGTCGATGTTTATGCACTCATTATAGTATGCTACACACAATCATTTTTAATGAAATCTTAAACATAAATAGAATCTTTTCTGCAAATTCTAAACATGTAATTTTTATTAAAAAATATTATATTTTCTTATTTTTTTTTCAATTCCTATTGTGTCCTAACTCCTTAACTCAAAAAACATGTTGTTAGTGTTTTTTCCATAACTTTTTCAATTCTTAATCATTTTAAAAAAGAAATGATAAGGTTTAATAGAAGACACTGACCTCTACATTCTATAAAAAATCCCATTTCATGATTATTTCATTAAGACCTTCAAAGCCTGCACCCACAAAAGACGTACCATTTTTGAGGAATGATCACTTAGATAATTATAAAAAAATTTAAAATTACTAATTTTATTTTAAAAAAATAGCGTTGCAGTAGTGCTATATGTTCTCTACATGCCTACAAATTTTTGTATCCTGAAAGAATCATTTACGCCATCAAAGGCTGCACCCACAAAAACACATACCTTATCATTTGCCTAAAAAATAAAAAGTGACTGTCAGAAAAAATGAAACTTGGCATAGTTATAAAACATTTCAATACATAAACCTTATATATTTGAAAACGTGATTCAGTTTCCTACATTTAATCTTATTTACTCAAAGCCAGATATGTTTTGTAAGTATCTCAAAAAATAAAATTAAGTTGAGGGATTCCTAATTTTTCTGTTTTTTTTGCATCTAACTTGCCAAAAGTGACCCTCATTAGCTTGCACTCACCCAGGACTTAGTCAAAACAAAGATGAGTATTTCCGTCTCCATTGGATATCACATGTATCATCCTTGAATACTCCCAAGGATATGTTTGATGCAATAAACAACATGTACGAAGATGACCTTGAGAACTCAACTCAAGCATGTGATGGTGCAATGCCATAAAACATTCAATGATAACTTCACTAGAATATCTTATCTCATGAGAAATTAGAAGCCAATGAAGACAATGTAAAAGAAGCAGAAGCATAAATTACAATTTTTGAATGGTCTTCCAAATTCAGTCAAGAGAGTTGTTCTAGTAGAAAGATCACATATGGAGGAGTGCACAATTGATTGATGGAAAAAGAAGAAGAGATGACAATCAATCCCTAACAACTCATCCCAAGAAGAGAAAGAACAAGAAGGAATAACATTCCCACCAAGAATTGAAGGACATATCACCACTCAATAGTTCAATTACGATGGAGGGATAATATTATCTAGAACTATCAGTCGATAATACATAATGATGTTTGGATATAACTTCAAGACATGAAGGGAAGTTTTATGAAGTCTTCCAAGTAGATCTACAAGATCAAGTATATCGCATATCAAAGTATCAAAACATTCAAAGCAAGGTTCGTCATTTCTATCAAAAAGAGACAGTCGAAAATACACTTCTCTAGGGGATAGACACACCTCTTTAGTAGTAGATATTACACTAGACAGTTGGTGTAATAAAATTTGAAGAACAGATCGAGCAACCTATATGGTTTGAGACTCTCTACAGAGAACCACCTGTGCACAAAAGGATTGATACAAGCTCAGTAGGCACCCATGGGACAACACATATAGTTACATAAGGAGATTAAGGATCAACTAAAGTGATGTAGATCCCAACCTTCACTACAAGGTTGAATATAGAATCCTATAAAGGATGAAAATCACATATATGGATACAAATAATACTAGTAGTAGAGGAGGCTACCTATCACTCCAATGTCCTAATATAGATGTAGAGGGAGGATGGTGCTCCACCTCAGAGGGAGTGAGTATGGTAGATCTCAAAGCTCGAGAAGCTTCACATGGTTCTTAGGATTAGAGGTATGATGAAATCTACAGGACATTTTACTTATCCAAGTAAAATATGTAGAGAAAATGGTGTCGAACGTAAAGGGTACTACAAAGATATGATGACTTTTTTTTATAGTGGTATGAACAAAGCGTGGTGTTTCTCTCAATACAACCAAGGATGAATATATTGCAGTTGAGAAGAAAGAAAGTAAAATATTCCTCAAATTAATGAGGAATATGACCCAGAATAATTATACCAATGAAGATGAAGATTATACTCTTATCCATTTCATCATTGGGTAAGAAGAGATGCACCGGTAGGACACACATGCATAGTCCTATGTGATCTATGGTGTAAGAATACTTGCTCAGTATTTTCGATCATGAGCAAGATAAGAACAGTTCCTTAGAATCAGACGATGAGATTGAACACATTGGCAGAGACTCCAGTAATCCAAGAAGACAGAGATCAAGATGGAGTCTACCAAACAAACAAAGATAAGTATTTGAATTGTCATTTCCTATATATCTAGTTGTTCAATATGTGTAGATATACATGTTTCTAGATTCAAGAAATGTATTATGCATATATATAATATTTGTAGTACTAATATGTCGGTGATGTGTAAGTGGCTTATGTTGTTCCATTGCTACTTCTGAAACCTCCTTGCTGAAATGATGTCTTGGCAAGATGGAAGGTTTCAAAAAAGTTGCCGTATATAGGATATAGATGATTGTTGCATTAGGGAAAGTACTTGCATGATTATATATATAATGATGCATGAGAAGTTGTCATTTTGAATACGTTACAAAATGTTTCTAATAATACAACTGTATTTGACTTGTAGGAAGCATGGTATGCAATCACCTATCAGAGAAGAAATGATGAAGTTACAGATGTACGATACAGTTGTGGATGTACGATACAATTGCATATGTACAAGAGAAGAATGATGTAGTTATAGATGCACAAAAGAAGAACGATGCAAGATGTAAATGTACGATACAGTTGCAGATGTACAAGAAGAGAATGTTAAAGAACAAGTTGTAGAAGGGAGATGTAAAGCTCAAGCATGTTCCTACAAAGGAACAAGTGGCATATGTGTTAACTAAGCCTCTGGCTCGTGTAAAGTTTGAATACTTGTGACACAAGCTTGGTGTAGTCCGAAAGGACCTCTCTCAAAAGAGAGAGTGACAGTAGATGGATGATAGATGTAGTGGTGAGTAGCTCAGTCTAGAGGAGGGTAAATATGGCTAGGCTTGTTTGGCCCCAAAGGGTTAGTAAGTCTATGAGGCATGTTGATCCTAGGGAGATTAGTATGTCTGTCTAGGATTATTTGGCCTGAAAGAGTTAGTAAGCCAGGCAAGGCTTGTTTGGTCCCCAGGGAGATCCATCTGTCTAACTAGGCTTGTTTGGTCCCCAAGGAGATCCACCTGTCTAACTAGGCTTGTTTGGCTCAAAAGAGTTAGTAGTTTAGACAAAATGCATAGATGGATCTACCAGAGAACTCGCTGTGATGCTACTATGAGATGTTAAAGGGAAATATGTATCCTCGATATTGTTATATTGTTGATTGTTGATGATGGTTGCTGAGATGTTTTGATGATTGTTGAGACGATTGTTTCAATATTGTTATACTGTTGTTTGTTGAGATGTTTGCTGAAATTTTTTCTTCAGTATTTATGATTGCTTTAGTATTGTTATACTGATGATTGATGAGATGTTTGCTTCAATATTGTTATATTAATGATTGTTGATATGTTTTATTTAGTATTGTTATACTGATTGTTGAGATGTGTGCTTCAGTATTACGATACTGATGATTGTTGAGATAGTTCCGGTGTTGTTACACTGATGATTGACGATTGTTGATTATTGGAGTTTCAGTGTTACTACACTGATGATTGTTAATTGTTGAATTTATTGCTAAGATAGTTTCAGTATTCCTATACTGATGTAACAATGATCAGTATTTTCATATTGATGTTGTTTGGATGATTGTTGAGATAGTTTCAGTATTCTGATACTGATATTATAGGTTTAGTATTTTTCAAACTGATGTTGATGTGGAAATCCCAGTATTTTCATACTGATGTTGATATGGTAATTTTAGTATTTCTATACTGATGTTGATAAGATAGTTTTAGTATTTCTATACCGATGATGGTGTGGTAATTTCAGTATTTCTATACTAAAGTTGATAATGATGTTGCTTCAACATTTGTATGTTGATGTTGATGATGTGGTTATGGTCCCAACACCTTGTGTTGATGATGTTGATATGGTTGTGGTCCCATCACCCTGTGTTGATAATGTTAATATGGTTGAAGTCACAACACTTTGTGTTTATGATGATGATGGTGTCTCAATATTTTATGATGATGATGATGACGATGTTCCAACATCTCTATGTTGATAATGTAGATGATGATATAGCATTTATTGATGATGTTTCTTTAGCACTAAATGCTAATGATGTTGTTGTTGTTTCACTATTTACATACTGATGATGCAGATAATGATGTTTTAGTATTTACATACTGATGATGCAGATGATGATGTTTCAGTATGTACATACTGATGTTTTAGTATGCACATACTGATGTTGCAAAAGAAGATTCAATATTCACCTACTGATGTGGCAGAAGAAGATTCAATACTCACATGCTGATGTTACAAAAGAAGGTCCAAAAGATGATTCAGTATTCACATACTGATGTGGAAGAAGGTGATTTAGTATACACATATTGGTGTTATAGAAGAAGGTTCAGTATTCAGAAGATGATCCAGTTCCCACATACTGATGTTGCAGAAGATGATACAATATCTAGAATATGATCCAGTACTCACATAAGATGATTTAGTATCCACATACTAATGTTGTGGAATATGATCCAGTACTCATAGACGATTCAGTACTTAAATACTGAGGTTGCAGAAGATGATCCAGTACTCATAGAAGATGATTCAGTATTTACATACTGAGATTGCAGAATAAAATCCAGTATTCGCATACTGAGTTTGATGATGAAGATGCATGATTTTTTTCCAAAACTTCATATGACATATAGAGATTCACCGGTCAGTTGTACAGTTATGATGATGGTTTTTGTTGATGTAGAATACCTTCCTAGTTAAGAGGGAGTGTTAAAGTATTGTAACTTTGGAAGAGATCATATTATACTTTTGTTGTATTATCCTTTGGAGATGTTATTCCTCCATTCGAAGATGTCCTCGATGTATTTGTTCATGAGAAAGAATCAATGTAAACCTCCAGATGTAAATAAGGTCAATAGTACCCAAGTGTCAATATAATAAATGTTATTTGCGGTGTCCAGTTGGACAAGTGGGCCCAGTCAGTTAGAGAAGTCAGCCATGTTAGGTTAAAGGTCAAGTCAACTAAAAAATATACATAGGTGAGGCACCTCTCTCATTATTACACATCTTACATTTAAGTATTGCGCTGGAAAGAGAGAGAGAGAGAGAAATAGTCTACTGTGGAAGATGAGAAACTATTCTTGTTGCTGGGGTTTTACACTACAGTTGGTCGAATTCTATACTAAGGAATTTTTGTGGGATTTTCTCCCTTGTAGTTTCCCCAAGTAAAATATTCGTGTTTTCTTGTGTTGTTGCACTTGTCTTTCTTTCAGTGATCCATTTATTATGGTTATGATGTTATGATGCTAAATGTTTTTAGATCGTGTATAACCATTAAAATTCTAACAAGGTCTTCGTCTAACTAAAGAGGATTAGCATTGGAATTGTTTCTTAAAATAATATCTTGGTTATTGGAAGTTAGAGCATTGAATTCACCCATAAAAAGAATATTTCCTTCTTTCCTAAAACTAGAAATATCATATTCTAAACCATTATAAGGACATTTTTTTATCTAAATTGGTTTTTTTATATAAGTTGGAATTAACAGGGGGAAAATAATCGATGGCTATGTAGGTTTTTTCATCATTAATGGATGTGATATCTATCCAAATAAATTGGTTGTAAGGGTCTTTATTATAAATCCAAACATGTGGGGATATGTTCTTCCTAATGTAACAAGATATACCCCCAATTCCTCTATGAGATAAATGTTTATTCCATATTGACCATAGGAAATATATGTCTATATCAAGGAACTTGGACTCCTCATGTTCCCAAGTTTCAACCAATAATATAATATCAATTTCGCTTGGGATCCAACTTAACTTAGGACCTTTGCTCCATGGAAATACTCAATAGTTCTAGGAGAAGATCTAGAGTGTTTCAAATTGCCTTTTATTACTATCCTTTTGGTTTCATCTCTTATAACAAATTTCATGTTTCTGATTAATGCCCATTTTCCCTCCTTCCTACGTTTTTGTACTTTTTGGACATCCTATCTTAATTCGACCTGTTCCTATGGAATGAGGTATTCATTTATAAATATCCCCAAGCCTTTTAAACTCGATTTCTTAGTGAGTATGTTGTATTTTTGTTCGGTAGAGATAACCTTAACACGTATTATCCTTTCTTTATTCTCAATCAATTTCCGTAACATCTTTTCTTCTATTATACTGATAGTTTCATATTGTAACATATTGTGAAGTTGTGTCTTGACAATGGATAATGTATCATATTCTTCCTTTTAAGGGAAAAATTATGAGGTTTAAAGCTCTTTTGTTATGCTCATGGTCTAAGGCTATGATCCTATTGATTTCCTCTTTAATGCGTTTGATATCTATTTTACCTTCTATATTATTTAGGGTTAGGTTGTGTTTAAATTTTTCCTCTAACTCTTTAATCCTATCCTTGAACTTAATATTTTCTATTGTATCTTCCTCTCCTTGTTCATTTTTTTTCAATTTCCATTGATTGCAATCTAGTCTCCATTATCTCTACCTTGTTCTCCAATATTTTTTATCTTATCGTCTAATTGTTTTTGGATCTCTTCTTGAAAAGATGTAAATTTATTATGGAGCATGGATTTTAACTCTATCTGGAGTTTAGCTTCTCTTTCTTCCCTACTTTTCTGTAAGGATTATATATATTCATAAAGTTTATCCTCCCCTTCTTCCCTACATTTCTCTACTGACTCCATAAAATCATAAAGGTTTTGTATGCTAACTGCGCTAGGTCTTCCTTTAACACTTTTTAGAAAATGTGGTGAATTACTCGTATTTATGTAAAGGTGTGAAATTTTATCTTGAAAAAACTAAAACTAAAAATAGAAAAATAATAATAATAATAATAATAAAGAAAAAAGAAAAAAAGAAAAAAAAAAGAGAGGGAAGGAAAGTATGCACCTAATTTAGAGCCCCCAAATAAATGATGAAGATTCCCTAGCCGTATGAGTGGAGTGCCCGAAAATTTTACCGAAGGTTTTCACCGTAGAGCTTCATCGAGGGTTTTCACCTCAGATATTCACCTTTTACCGACAGTTCTTTCACTGAAGGTTTCGCCGCATAATGTCCAAAATTTTACCAAAGATTTCCTCGTATAGTGCCCATAAATTTGACCAAATATTTAAAAACTAAAACTAAAAACTAAAAATATAAAATATAAAAAAATAGAGAGGGGAGGAAGGTATGCACTTAATTTAGAGCCCCCAAATGAATATTCCCTAACCGCAAGAGTGTACTGGCTATAAATTTTATGGATGGTTTTCACCGCAGAGCTTCATCGAGGGTTTTCATCGATGGTTTTTTTATAAGAAAATATTATGAAACATGTATTCTTATTTTTCATTTAAGATAGTCATGGTATCCTATACCATATAATTTCAACATATATCCTCTACATCATTACATAGATACTCACATCATGGGTTCAAAATCGAGGCATTACACCCCTAAAATGATCGCCAATTTGAGGGGTTGGCCATATTAACACATAAAAAAAATTCTTGAAATATAGAGATTCCCAACATAGAAAAATGCTTCCTAGCACACATAAAATGAAAACCAAAACCAATAGAGTTGAACAAGTGAGATTCAATAGTTTCCCCTTGAAATTCCACATTTATAATTAAAGCTTTACTCCTATATCAATCAAACGAAACACGGAGAAGGTTGTTGATAGAGTTATTACCTCTCTGTAATGCCAAGGAAAATATATATGTACCATCCTCTTTAAAACCTGCAATAATCAAACACCCCTTCTTTCCAAGCCTTAACTCACCCCTAGTATCGCCCACTAGAGATCTCCCACTGGAAAAGAGAAAAAAAAAGTAATAACCATTAAGCAGATATTGTTTGATGGGAGGATTAATTGTTTGTGGGAGCTAAGAACACTAGAGGTGTTATGGCTCCTTCACTTTCCATAAATTTTGATTGAATCCTAACATAGAGATGGTATTGTTAGATGTAAACCATCCAATGAAGTCCAATAGTGATTGTATTGAGAGATAAGAATTGTTTCCTATATTCCATATTATAAATAAATCTTTGGGATCCACCTGCACTCTTAAAGGACCTCCTTTTTCATTAAGTCCCCTTGTCTAGTTTGACCACTTCAAGAATGTACAATACCTTTGAGATGTGAGCTCCAAAAGGAGGAAAACAATCTTTCTAAGGGAATCATTTCTTATCCACACTAGATGTGAAATGATTAAATAACTAGTGAGAAGAACACTTGCCCCTTGGAGGAAGGAGGCAAGGGATCTTGGTGAATGCTTGACAAGATGGAAGAGGTCAGCTATGAGGGAGCTCAATCAAAATTCTAGTCGCATAATCTCACTCAATATTTGTTCTTACAATATTCATTCCCATGGATTTCTATTATAATCCAAGAGGCTGCCAAGAAATAACTAGATCCAATGTGAAATCCTTGATCTGATCTCATGATCTAGCTCTCAAGTATGTAAAATAATCCATTTAAGGAAACCAAGTGTGTGAAGAAACAAATTCATATTCTTTGGAGGTAATGTATCTTTCAATGAATCTTTAATGTGTCATAAGTGGGTGATATCCCATAATTAGTGTTTCTATTCTCTAGTACATCTATACAGAGTTTCCTTTACTTTTACTAATTGATGTTGTAATGTCCCCAGTTTCATCCCCATTGTATATATATTGTCTTATTGTACAAATGATGTAAATGTATTATCATGGATTCCTAATGTGGAGATCAAGGCCAAGGCCGCATTAGTGAATGGCCCGTTTGTGAAGGAAAGTAAGCTATGTTTGATATACCAGGTGTTAGTAGTCCATGGATAAGGTAAAAACATGTAAATATTCATCGTGCTAATAAAAATAACCAAGAGCATGGTTATGGGGAGGAAATGTGAATTATGGGGCCTATGTTACCCACTTATAGGGTGGTGTGAGAGGGTTATGGGACTGACTCTTTTGTTGCCAAGTGTCTTGGTGATAACCCTTATGCCATTATGGCATGAAATAGATTCATTAAATTCCTTGAAATGGCATTTAATGATGACGAGAAAGGGATACTGAATGGGAAGTTGTCAAGTTAATGAGCCTGTAGGAAAAGATGAAATGTGGGCATTGTTGCTTGTCTCGTAAGTCAACCTATGCATGGGAATTTTATCCATAGGATTGCGTGGGAGAAAGGAAAAACCCTTCCTCATGCATTCATTCACCTCATTTTCCATTCCATCCATTCGATCACTCACCTGCCTGAGTTATGCTTGTAGGAAGAAACGCAGTGAGCATGCCATAGATTAGTTGGTGTGGATCATGAACAACATTGGGGTAGCATCATGAGCCACCGTATTGGATAATCTTTGGTGAGTGACCTATAAATGGGTCATGTGACTGAAACCAATGTGGTATGGGAGTGAAAAGTGAAAAGAATCACAAGTGAGAAAGAAAAATAGAGTGGAATGACTTGGTGACCCGATGAAGGCGATAATTTCTTAGAGTTAAATCTATAACCTTTCTATCACCAACCTGAATAGCAATGAAGGGAAGGGGTGTTCGAGGTACTATATAGTAGACAAGGGGACCTTCCTTATGTTAGGTGTGGTAGGTAATTCATGTATATGACTAGATAAAATGAGTGAGATACTTGTATATTTTTTGGTTAATCTCACTGGCTTAGCATTCCCTTCTCTCAAATCCATGTATTCTTGATAAACCCAGTAGGGTGTTGGCATAGCATGAATGTTATGGTTGGCTATGAGTGAGCCTGAGAGACTCCTTAGTGGATAACATATCCCAACTCGAGTGTGGTCTCTCAGTGCTGAAAGAATATAGGAAGGTAGAGTCCTATGGTTGGGTGGAACGTTGCACCCACATAGTCAGTTGCTTGGATTGTTTACAACTCAAAAGATAAGTATCCACGTGTGCTAATGTCCATAATGGCTATGTGACGAATGTTTAACTGTTACGTTGAATTGGACAACATGATATCTTGGTTGATGCAATATGATGTTGTTCAATTCTTGGAATGGAACCATGCTTGTGTATGAATTACTAGAATTGATTGCGTGATGAATGAATGGTTATTCATGGTTGAATTACATCAAATGATAGCTTGAATTGTTCATTAAGTTGCCTATCCATTTATTGCAATGGGTTATTTCTGCACATGGTTATTGTATCTACATATGAGTTGTTTTTTTATGCATGTAATGAATGAATTGCTTGCTTCTAGACTATGATGAATACATCAGATTATGTATGGTGTTCTATTGTAGCTAAATTGTATTTTGGTTGTATATTGTTTAATGGTTTTTGCATAAGTTATGTAACCTCTGTGAAGGTGCAATAATGATAAAGGAAGTATGAGTCCCTTGTTGTATAAACATGCTAACCTATGCATGAATGGATTTGTAGTTCATTATAAAATTCATTGTGTATGTTTCACTGTGTTTGTCTAAGTCTTAGGCATATTAAACGTTTGAATTTGTGTTATTGGAATTTACTGTCCTTGTTCTTTGAACTAGAACATAATGAATGGATGTTTATGCTTTATTACACTTAGGTCTTCCTAAAACGCTTAAATGAAGTGTTTAAACACTTGTTCAACATCATTGAAGGATTCTACAAGTGTCCTGGTGTTTTGATGAAGTTATAAAAGGAAATTGAAAGGATTCATGTCGAAATTGTGTTTTGGCAGGACTTAGTGAAAAGTGTCTGAATCCAAATGATAACACTTTAATCTCCTCGATTGTGTGTTAGATGAGCAATGGATTTTCCTCTAGATCATAAATAAATCCACATAGTTTCTTGGCTAGAATCGTCATGGAAATTCATGGGAAAAAGTTGGAAAATTGGCTAATTATTGGCCTATGAAGGTTGGAGCAATCTCAACCATTGATCATAGTGTCAAACTCAACCAGACCCATCAATTCAGTTCCGACGTCGCGGTGCCTATACCAGACTCAATGTAGATTTTATGAAAGAGACATGGTGTAATGTCAACTTCCGGCTCTCGTAGTCAGAAAGGAAGGGATGATGATGGTGAATTTAGGAAGACGAGGTGTTTTGGGTGAAGGCATATTTAACATGTCGAATTCTTACTGTCGATGTCAAAAACATTAGATTTGAGAGGTTGTATGCTGCATGTTGGGAAACCAATTTGTCATTTCAATTTTTTACTGTCGATGTTGGAGAATTAAAGTCAGTAAGTTGGGGTGGACTTGTAGTCATGTCATTTTATAGTTCCAAGTTCCAAGTCCTAATATCGAAGCATTGGACTCAGTAAGGAAAGTGGTAGATGTTGCGTGGATTTTTTGACTTCCAAATCTTGACTATATAAATGTCGAAACAATCAGGTCGAAAGAAAAATGTTAGGATCGACCCAAAAAAATTGGGGGAGGTGAATTAATCCTTTGGTATTGCTCATGGACCATTGGATCTGGATAGTTAAATAGTCGATACTACACCAGCACCATTGGATCCAATCATTAAAATGAATTAAGTGGTTGGGGAAGTTTATGAATATCATTAAGTTGTCAACTAACCATGATTAAGGTGTCAAATAGTCTTTCTTTTATGACTAAGAAGTACCAAGCTATCGTGAGCTCGTTTAATCAAGTATTGGAGTGTTAATCCACCATGTGCATGTAATCAAGGATTTATGGAGTTGGCAAGGGATGGATCAGACTAAAATTGGGAGCCTGATATTGTGTGAGGTGGCTCCGATGATCAATTTGGTCAAAGAAAAGCATATCATATGGTATATAGGAAATAAAAATTTGGTTTGGCTGATGCAAAAATATTGTCACCTCAAAAGAAACTAGAGGTGGTCGGGGATGCTATAGATCTCCTATATGGTTCTCTCTTAGTAAGAGAAACATCATTTTTTTAATTGAAATTATCAACTTCTTATCTTGGTTAGAACTTAGCAGAGATATCTTGGATTTACCCTTGTGTGAGTTAATGATCAATGTCTTCCCATCCTTGATCAAGTGGTACTAGTTTTCTCTCCTCAAGAAGATTGCATCCTAATTGACATGTACGGGATTCCAAATACTAGACCACACACATCAAGTGGTACTATACCTACCTCCAACTCATCAATCTAGTTTTCTCCTGCAACAAATTTGATTAAGATTGCATCTTTTGGTGACATTTAGCCCTCCATCCTTATTTACTCACACCAATGGATATGGGTGGAGTTGGTCTTGAAATTCCAATACAATTTTGTTGGATAGATATTCTATTATAAGGTTGTACTGTGAAACATAGTCAAATAGAGAATCCACCTTTATCTTCTTGAACTAGGTATTAAAATGAAAAAGTTAGTGTTATCCTCCTCTTCCTTTGGTGGAGGCTAACTTAGATTTACCTCATTTTGTATCATATTATAGATAATATTTTCATCTCAAGTGAGATAATCTCTACATGTTTTCCTTGTTCTAAAACTATCATGCTCATATTATTCTTGGGATCTATCTAATAGATCATTGAATTCAACTTCAAATGTATCTCTCAGCACTCATCTTCGGTGAAACCATCAATATTTCAATGATCATAGTGATTATTTGTATGTTTGCATTGATTTGTTGTGATTATTGTCTTTAATTGCTCCATCGTTCTTCTTGCTTCCCTCCTTCGAGCCATATTGGTTCTCTTTCTTCTTTGAGACATCTAGTTGTCCTTTCTTCTTGAAAATATTCTTCGAATAATTTATTTGCACATAGAACTCTTCAGATATCCTAGGTTTAAATAACATCACTTTATTCCTTAATGATTATGTATACCTCTCAAATTCTTGATTGATACATCTAGTTTCTTGGGAGATATGCACAACAAATGCATTGTTTTGTGAACTGATTAGCATAATCTTACACACTTTTCCCTTGATTCTTCTAGAAGTAATTAAAATGTATCTATAGGATCTACTCATATCCATTAATTTATAGTTAGGACTAAATAATGGTTTTAAACACCTTCCACTTTGTTATTAAAGAATCCCACTCCAATATAGGAATGTTTGTATGGATTTCCCACCAAGTTTAGGCATGGAGTTGTAACTTTAGTAGAGAAAATGAAATACTTTTCTCTTCTCCTATATTATGAGCACTAAGAAAAACTTATAATTGTTGCAACCATTAATTAAATTTTACAACATGAATCTCACCTTGGTAGGGTTTGATCTCTGGTTTCCTTTCCAATTTAGATAGATATTACACTAGTACAAAATGAGAGATAAGTGACCAGGCGACTAAAAACTTTGGCCGTTATATTTTTTTCAAGGGATAAATTAGCAAAATTGGGAAATTTTAAGTAAGCTAACTAAAAATTTCCAAGATAAATGACCAATTTTGTCACGGGATAAGAACTAGACTAAAAATGACCAAGATAAATGACCAATTTGGTCACAGGATAAGAACCAAACTAAAAATGACCACATAGCAATTCGTCATTTATTTCATCATTTTTAGTTGTGTCACTTCGCCCTTTCAACATTTTGATTTTGACAATGAATTTGTACAATTTACTAAATTCTAACACTACATATGGATTCATATACCCCCTTCATAATCAATCTTAATGTTGGGTTTCTTCGATATGGGACGAATACATTTTAGAGAAATGTTCCAAAATAATTACCTTCGGTCTTTCAGAGTAATATCTCTTAGGGGTTCTTTGACTCCATCTACGTCGATGTTGAAATTTAGTAAATTGTACAAATTGTAGACATGAGTGATATATTTTGTCACTCGATGACAATGGTAATTTTTTTTAATTTTGACAATAACTTACAATTTTTTACCACTACCGTCAAGTGACACAATTTACATGACTACTCGTGTCTCTAAGTCCGTCTACAATGTTACAATTTACTAAAATTTAACACTATGGATGGACTTACAATGAATTACAATTTAGTAAATTGTACAAATGGTAGATGGATTGAGAGACATGAGTGATATATTGTGTCACTCGATGGTAATGGTAAAAAAATGTAATTTTGACTATGAATTACAATTTTTGACCACTGGATTTGACTGACACAATTTACATATCATTCGTGTCTCTGATCCCCTCTACAATGTTACAATTTACTAAATTTTAACATTGTAGATGGATTTATAGACCCCTTTATAGGGGTCTCGGCTATATTAACATGTTTCTGAAGTGTCAAAAAATTACATCAGAGGAAAACCTAGTGAACTATTTTGTAAAATCATTTCAACTGCATAATCATGTCTAGAGATATTAACACATCTATGTCTCGTTTCTCCATTTACGGTTCCATATGAACTCTTCGAAATACTTGCCAAATTGCATATTTTACATCATCACGATAGTCCAGTTAGTGTCGTGTCTTAGATATTGGTTGTTTCTCGTTAGAAACATCATCATGTCTTAAATTTTATACCATTGTGTTCAACTTATTGCCCTTATTGTGCTCATATTTTATTTGGAAAAATCGTCATCGTTTAACCCTTTCTATTGTTAATTTTTCTATACTTCCATAGATTAAGTCCTAACTTGATTAGAATTGAATACATTTTCACAATAACAACATAAAGAGGGTCCATGAAAGAAACACAATCACAAGGTACACAACAATTTACCCTCGGAAAGCCTTAAGGGGAAAAAACCCAACAAAAAATTCCTCAATATAGATTACCATAATGAAATGACTAAATAACAAGGTCTCATAGAGAGAGAGAGAGAGAGAGAGAGAGAGAGAGAGAGAGAGAGAGGGAGATCAAACCCCATGCATAAGATCAAAAACACCAAATACACTGGTCCTCCTCCTTCTCTATCCCTCCTTCTTTCTCTCTCTTGTGTAATACAAGTCTGAGTGAGTGTGTATAAATGAGGGAGGGCACCTCCCTATTTATATTACTTTCCCAAATGACATTTTACCTAACTGGGATGACCTATCAAACTAATAGGGTCGACCTACCTAGGTAAACTTCACAATAATAATTATATTATTCTTTTAGGGGTACTATTGACTTGACTTACAATGGAGGGCTTACCTCATGACTTTTACATGAAATTTTATATCAGTGGCATCTCTCGAAGGAGGAGTAATAATAATGTGAAGTACAAGTAGAATATTCTTTGAAGTTACATTATTTCAATGCCACCCCCCCCCCTAACAAGAAGGGTATTTTGCTTACAATAACAAAAATTGTGTGTCTCGACACATAATCATCAGAAGGAGAGAGGAGGAATCATAAACATGATATTTTGGAACATAGTTTGGTACATCTATAGATCATCAGAAGTTTTGAACAACTTCATCATCTACAACACAGAGATGGATCATCATCATCTGTAACATGGAACTGGAGCATCATCATCTGCATTAGTATAGAACTATTAGAACATCATCATCGTCATCTCTGGTATAGATCTGAAGTGTCATCATCTGCAGCATGGAAATGGGGCATCATCTTCTGCAGCATGGAACTGGAATATCATCAGGAACATGGAGTTGGAACATCATCATTTGTAGCATGGAACTGGATCATCATCTGCAACATGGATAATGAGCATCATCATCGTATGTTCGAACAATGATCACATGCAACATAGAACTGAATCATCATCTAAAAAATGATACATCACTAGCATCGACACCAAGAGGTTGAATCATCAGTATAAAGCTGGAATAACAACAACAATGACAAAACAAGGCTATATCATCAGCAAAAAGTTGGAATAACAATAACAACGATAGCATGAGGTTGTCTCATTAGCATAAACCTGGAATAACAACAACATGTGACATCATCATCAACAACTGAAAACTGGAGCAACATCATCTAGGGAAGGTATAACAAAAACCAACATGATCCTTCCTTTAGGAATTACGGGATCATGGACAACACATATGTGGTCCTAAGACAATCCTCCCTTTCGGAATTAGTACAGGATCAAGTCTTTGTGGATTTACCAATACTGATCACACATACATCTATGGTACTCAGACAATCCTTCCTCTTTTGGGATTATGGGATCTAGCCTTTACGGAGATACCAATATTGATCAAACTTACAACTGTGGTACTCAGATGATCCTTCCTCTTTTGAGATTATAGGATCAAGTCTTTACAGAGCTGCCAATACTAGTCACAATTAACAGATACATACACAGGATGATCCTTCCTTTTGAAATTATGGGATCAATTCCACCACCGACATCCCAGACGATCCTTCCTTTCAAAATTACAGGATTGAGTCCATCACTAACATCCTGAACGATCCTTCCTTTAGGAATTACGGGATCGATTCCATCACTAACATCATGGATGAATCTTCCTTTCAAAATTATGGAATCAAGTCAATTACCAAGATCATGGACGATCCTTCCTTTTAGAATTACATGATCAAGTGCACTACTAACATCTTTGATGATCCTTTCTTTTGGAATTATGAGATCAATTCCACTACTAACATCCTGGATGATCCTTCCTTTCATAATTACGGGATCAAGTCCACTAAAATATTTAAGATGATCCTTCCTTTCAGAATTATGAGATAAAAAATATGGATGATTTGGGCCCAACATCTTGGATGATCCTTGATTTTGTAATTACAGGATCAAGTCCATCCACATCAACATTTAAGAAGATCCTTCCTTTTGGAATTACGGGATCAAGTCTTAGGATGATTAATCCAAACATCTTGGACGATCCTTCCTTTTATAATTACAGGATTGAGTCCATCCACAACCTTTAAGGTGATCCTCCCTTTCAGAATTATGGGATCAAATCTAAGGATGATTAGTCCCAACATCTTGGACAATCCTTCCTTTCAGAATTACAGGATCGAGTCCATCCACAACATTTAATATGATCCTTCCTTTCAGAATTATGGGATCAAGTCTAAGGATGATTAGTCCCAACATCTTGGACGATCATTCCTTTCACAATTATGGGATCAATTCCATCCACAACATTTAATACGATCCTTCCTTTCAAAATTATGAGATCAAGTCTAAGGATGATTATTCCTAACAAGGCTTCATCCTGGACGATCCTTCCTTTCAAAATTATGGGATCAATTCCATCAAGATCAACATTTAAGATGATCCTTCCTTTTAGAATTACGGTATCAAGTCTAAGGATGATCAATCCCAAATGAGATATATGATGTGATCAGGATATCATAGTATCAACAATATTACTCCCCCTTTCAAGGGAAGTCCTTATGGACAACATCAATCTTGTATCAAAAGTATTCAGACTCCACACGAGACAAAGGGTTAGTCAACAAATCTACAACCTGCTCATATGTGCTCACATATTGGAGTTTTATAGCTCCCTTCTGCACCATGTCACGAATGTATAAGTACCGTATTTATATGTGCTTCATCTTATCATGGAACATGGGGTTCTCCATCATCTTCATGTATCTTTGGTTATCACATAGAATCATGGTATCATCCATCTCCATATCGAATAGATATGATAAATAGAGGAACAAGATGAAATATATTCTACTTCTATGGTGTTGAGAGAAACATTGGACTGCTTCTTGCTTAGCCATGAGATCATGGCTGATCCCAGACTGAAAAATCCTCCTGAATTACTCTTTCTACCCGAGACACTTCCTAACCAATTTGAATATGTATAACCATACAGTATGAAGTCATGATCTCTAGTATAACTAAGACCATAGTCTATCATAATTTTCAGGTACCTCATCACATAATTTACATCTACCAGGTGAGCATTTATGGGCTCAACCAGATACTAAATCAAATTGTTCACAACAAATCATATATCTGGACAGGTATTCGTTAGATACATCGATTAACCAATTATATGTCTATATCGTGTCACATCCACTAATTCCAATGAAGCATAATCCAGTAACTTCAAGTGTGTATCCATGGGTGTGTCGATGGATTTAAATTCCAACATGTCAAACCTTTTCGAGATTTCCACTGCATACTTCCCTTGGTTAAGGAAGATTCCTTCTGGGCTCTTTCATACTTCAAGACCTAGAAAATAATGCATCAAGCCAAGGTATTTCATCTCAAATTCTGTAGTGAGCTTCTTCTTACACTCTGATATTTTCTTCTCATTACCTGTTAGGAATAAATCATCCACATACAACAAAAATATAAAAGGTTCTTCATCCTTAACCTTGAAGTAAAGTTTAGGATCAACCTTACTTTTGGTAAATCCCAAGCTCGTCAGAAAACTATCGATTCTTCCATACCAAAATCTTGGAGCTTAATTCAATCCATACATATCCTTCTTCAGTTTACAGGAATGTGTCCTTCTGTCTTCAACTTCAAAACCTTGTGGTTGTTCTATGTACACTTCTTATTCAATAACACCATTTAGGAAGGTTTTTTTCACATCCATCTAGTGTAACTTCCATTTTGTCTTGACTGCTAGTGCCATGATGGTTTTGATATAAGTGTACCTTGCTATAGGAGCAAATCTCATTTCATAACCAATTCCTTCCTTTTGAGAGAATCCTTGGGCCACAAATATGGATTTGTACTTCTCGATACTTCCATCGACTGTATGTTTTATCTTGTAGATCCATTTGGAATATACCACACTCTTACCTTCTAGTTTGGGAACTAATTCCCACACATCATTCTTTATTATGGATTGGTATTCTTATGTAATGGCTTCTACCCATTCTTTATTTTGAACCACTTCTTCAAAACAAGTAGGTTATTTTTCTACAATATCACACATCAAATCCACATAACTAGGAAATGGATTTAGCTTCTTGCTCTTCCTTATGGAGCCTTCTGGAGCACCATACCTTTCTTCTTCTTGAATAATCTCACAAGCCCAAGATGTATTTCTCTTGTGGGAATGTTCTTGGGGCTCCATCATATCATGTTCTTTTAGAGTCTCATCATCAAGAGAAGGTGCAACTTCTTTCATTGGTTCTGCAGCTCTGGGAGCTATGGCTTATTGGTATGTTTCTTCAAGTTGGCATTTCTTAACTTCTTGAGAGTTGTATCTTCATCAAAGGTTACATCCTTTACATATTCCTTCATTATCAATATTTAGTTCATGTAGACCCATGACTACCTTTCTCACATGTGGTACGGATTTGTATTTTATGTGAGCAAGCCTTCTATTCCATAGTTCACATGGACTTGTAGTATCATGAATCAAGGCTGCCTGTAAGTGACCTTTCAGTATAAACAGTTCATCCTCTAGTCACATATACATCTTCCATAGAAAATATTCTTCAACTTATTATTTTTCTAACTTCTTGGGAGGTTCTTCTTCTTCTTCTTCTTCTTCTTATTCTAAGTTAGCATGGTGTCTTTTTTATTCTTCTTTCTTTGTTGGAAAATTTATAGCAATGTGTCCTTTCTTATCACAATGGTAACACTAATAAGAGGATACATATTTATGCTTGTAATCTCCTTTTTTATTCTTTTGAAACTTCATAGGAGGATATGACCCCTTATGAGTTTCCTTCTTGAAATGATGTTTTCCTTTCCTTCTTCTGGTATGAGTAACTAGATCATGGTCATCATCTCTAAGTAGTGCTTCTCAGTTAGCTACTTTATCTTTCTCTTGAACACATTCTTCCCATAGGACATCAAATTTTAGGCTTTCCTTCCTTGCACATATTTCCTAGATGAAGGAGTCCCATGGTCTAGTAAGAGCATTGAGAGTGGTCATTACTAGTTCAATTTCATCAATCTTGTCCTCAATTTCTTCTAGTTGTTCTTTGAATTGAGAGACCTTTTTGAAGTATTCGTGGATAGATTCACCCTTACTCATCTTTTTACTTTTGAGTTGGGCTCTAAATTTCATATTTCGGTTGATGTTTGTTCCTTCATACATTCCTCATAGGGCATCAAACATCTCCTTAGGTGTATCCTTAGAGGATACTTGAGGAATCAAGTGGTCCTTGATAGAATTAGTTAAGATCCTCTTCGCTCTAATCATGTCTTTCTTGTGCTTTTCCTTTGTCATCTTCTTTGGGCTCTGACACAACTTCCTTGATAAACTTTGCAAGATCATTCTCTTCTAGAATGATTCCTATTATGTATTTCCAAGACGGAAGTTTTCTATGCCTTCCAACTTGTCATCAAGCTTATTGCTTGGAGACATCTTGTCCCGAAGATCAGAAAATGACAAAAATTAAAAATTTCTCATAAATGAAAATTGTACTCACCAAAATATATGCTTGACCGAGGCGAGTATGATGGTACATCCAATTTTTGAAGAATCCAAAATTATAACCCTTGAAACTACAATTACAAGATCTTGGACTACATTTTCTAGTTTTCTGGTTCCAAGCAAAAATAGGGCTTGAATTTTTAGAGGATATTCCCACTGAAAAAATTTGATCTTAGTGCCAAAATATGCACCTAGGAGGTGCGCACTTCCCTATGTCACTTGCACTAAAAAATTCCACTTTATTAGAAAACTCTAATAGTTTTGTCTAGAGAAGGAGAGTGAGATTTACCTCATTAAAACTTCTCTTTTCATTATAGCTCTGATAGTATGTTAGTTTTTCTATGCTCCATAAATTAAGTCCTAAATTGATCACCATTTAATACATTTTCACAATAATAGCATAAAGAGGATCACTAAAAGAAACACAATCACAAGGTACACAACAATTTACCCTGGGAAACCCTAAAGGGAAAAAACCCAGCAAAAACTTCATCGATATAGATTACCAGAATTCAATGAACAAAGAACAAGGTCTCATAGAGAGAGAGAGAGAGAGAGAAACTAAACCCCAAGCATAAGAGCCAAAACACCAAATAAATTGGTCCTCCTCCTTCTACGTTCCTCCTTCTTTCTCTCTCTTACGCAATACAAGTGTGAGTGGGTGTGTATAAATGAGGGAGGGCACCTCCCTATTTATATTAGTTTCCCAACTGACATTTTACCTAACTGGGCTGACCTACCTAGGTAAACTTCACAATAATAATTATATTATCCTTTTAGGGGTACTATTGACCCGACTTACAACGGAGGGTTTACCTCATGACTTTTACATGACCTTTTACCTCAGTGACATCTCCCAAAAAAAGAATAATAATAATGTAAAGTACAAGTAAACTATTCTATAAAGTTACATTATTTCAACATCTATCATTCTTGGTATGATTGAGATTACGTATAAGGACCGTGTACTATTTAAGTATTTAATAAAATATTTCTAAATCAATTTTAATTAATGAGATAAAAATAAGTGAAAATAATTATATGTGAAGTTGAAGTAGTATTTATCTATATAATTGTATATTTTAATTAATACTTTTAAGGCAATATTATTGGTTTATCTTTCTAATCTTTTGTGTTTCCTATCGAAATAAAAGACCTGTAATTTCATTATATGATAAACAGAACGAAACATTGGGATAAGTTCCGTGAAGACTAGAAAAAGACATATATAGGACACCAATATTCACAATTGAGTTTTTTATATTCATTAAAAGTAAGTGTTATTGTATTCATTAAAAGTAAGTAATGTGCACTCCTATGAATTCCCTATTAATAAAACCCTATTTATGCTATATTTTAATAGGCCAATTAGATAAGATAAAACAAAAAAGATTCTTTACATTAAAATAATATATTCGAGCAATCAAGACAAAAGATAAACTAACTCAAAAATATATATTTTCAATCCACAAGTTTATTTAACTCAAATAATTTTATTTTCAATCGACAAGTTTATTTAACTCAAATAATTTTATTTTCAATCTAGTGAATGAATTTTGACCTCCTACCTTGAACTAAGATTGCGACTCTACCAATTTAATATCAAGGAGACTTGTGCTTAACTTTGTAGCTTATGACATAATAGAATATCTAAAATTGAGAAGAAAAAAACATGATTTAAGACGACCCTCCACCACTAACTCCTTCATGATGATCACTTCCTTCAAAGTTGTTTTATTATCATTGGAAACATCTTTATTTGAATCCCTTTATATGTTGATCATCATTGGAAGCATCCTTGTTTGAATCCCTTTCTATGTTAGGAATATGATCATACTAAAAATTTGTATCTCCCTTCTGCATATTCATCTCCATTGACTCCATTCCACCTTCACATAATAATCTTGGGAGGGAAATAAAATATGAAATTGAATGAGGTAGCTCTAACTCCAAGAAAATCCCTTAATAAAGGGTTTTTCCTAGAATTAGAATTTCCACTTGGGCATTTTTCTTCCTATGAAAAGGTTGAATCTCTCCTATTATCATTAAATATTATTTATTTACCCTTAAATCAAAATAAAAGTTCTAAAAAATTTAAGTGTTAGGATGAAAGATTAAAGTTAGGTAGATCAGTTCCTTATAGTACGTAAACAAAGAAAAATCCTTGAAGGTTTCTCCCCTTTGTCACTTGAAGAAGACTCAATATCTTCTTGGAAAATCATGCACAATGATCCCTGTGTTGTAGCAATATCTACACAACAATACAAAGCTTTCATAACAGATATACTGAACCCTAACCAATTTTCCACTCTTTGTGGTAATTTTATCTCTCCACACCCCATTTGTGTTCATGAGAATTAAGATATAGCTAGAAACAATATAAAAGGTTCCTAATGTTACATGCTTAAATGTACCATGAGCATCACTTATGGCTTTAAATACCTTAGGATTCTAATGATTGAAATACAACCCTAAGAGATGGTCTCACAACAATTGAAGATGTATTAGAGTTACATTATTCATTCTAAGGAAGTAAGTGCAATGTCAATTGACTATGGATAATTTAGGGACTATATATAGCCCATGGGCTATATTAAGGGGGTTACAAAAATTTAGTGGGTTATTTTATTATATGGAAAGGTTTATTCAACTAAAATATATTCACCCAATATTTATTAAAAATGTATATCAATTCAAAATAAATAGCTTCTCGTATATTAATAAGGAAAATGAAAAAAACTATTTTTTGCCCTAGAAAAATCTCCCTCCAATATATCTTTCACCCCCAATTTGTAAAGAAGTTCTACTGAAATCATTCATTCGCCCTCAATTTTCAATAATGGAGGCTCCCAATGGTTATTTTTCCCTCCATTTTCCTTGTAATTCAAGCATATTGTTGCATTCGCATGTATTTTTAGTCAATTTCATGTGATACTTTCTTTGATCCATCGATTTCTAGTATTGGAGAAAAAGTTACGGGCTATTTTTTCTATATAAAGGCTACAATGATTCATGGTTCACCCACATTAGATTGCGCTCGCAAGGTGAAGGTTCTGGTTGATTGGATTTCACTTTTAATTCTTTGTTTTCATGACATTTTAATCTGCGCATAACATCTTCATTGCTGAAAGCTCATGTGTTGAAGGGGCATGTTGCACATGCAATTTATCAGAGAATACAAGCTCACATCACACTTTTTATCCAATAATTAACGTGGTATGATTTTTATCCATATTTACAATAGATTGTTTTATTGTAAATTGACCTTTTATCATGCTTTTTATCATTGATTCTTTTTTAGGCCTGTTGAATTCTAGGGAACTCTTGATTCTTAGGGATCATTCATTGTTATTAGGGTTTTATTCTATCCTAAGATCATTGGTTCCATGAAAGTGTTATAGAGCTCAAAAGATATGATTTATTTTATGACTTGACAATTTTAAACTATCGAGTGACATTTATATGTTGTTAGTGGATGCTACTCTTGGTGAGAGATGCCACATGGTTTTTATATATTCAAACTGAATTTGAACCGATTGTTTAAAATTTGCTTTTATTATGATCTTGCTATGGAATTATTATTGGATCTATGGCATTAATGAGAGTGTAAATGTTCATATTTTATGTATTTTAGTGTTGATGTTTGGGATGTTTGTAATATAAATGAATGCACAATCATTATAATGGAGATGCTATAATGGAATGGTTATTATTTTGGTTGTCTTCTTGTAGAGTTGTCCAAATTGTTTTGGTAGATTCTTTAATTTGTATTGAGAAGTTAGTGACTGGTGTTTTTTTATTCATATTTCCAAGTTTGTCAATTTATTTGTGACCTAAATTTGTTGGGTTCATTACTTGCTTTATGATATTTTGTTTTTTGTAAGGGCCATTCAAAAGTAAAATGTTTTTTGGTGATTGGTTTTGATGTGGAATTGTTATCATCATCCATAAATGGATCTAGTTATGTGTGATAAATATATGATTTAGTTAGAACACGATACTGCATTTCCATCATGATTGTATACAATATATACATGGAATGATTGACCTGAGATGTAGACATTATGCTATTTGATATCTAGTATTTTTTCCTCAATGAGGGTGTTAAAACAATTTTACCACATTTTGCATGCTTTCAAAAAATTCATGGACATTGCTACAAACACCTTCTTAGTTTATCTGAGAAAAAATTAGTCTTTAATAGAGTACTTCTAATGATATGTGTTATCACAACTACATTTCGACCAAAAATACGATGGCCGTATTGTCGGATTTTCGACACTTCCCTATCGCATGTACGACACTATCATTTTTTTTAAGCGTCAGTGGATTTTCATCGGTTATCCGACATCTTTAAAATTCGTCGGTTAAGCAACAGCTCAGTTTGCCATTGGTTAAATGTAAATCATCGGTTATCCGACATCTAATTCATATTAAACTTTAAACACGTGTCGCTTAAACGACGATAATGAAAACGTACGTGTCGGTTAAGCGACGGTGGAGAAATTTAAAAAAAAAACTACACTTACAGGCCGTTGCTTCTACAACATGGCCGTCGGTTCACCAATGAAACCCGTCGCTTAACCGATGGATTATGAAAACGTAAGCGTCGGTTAAGAGACGATGACGAAATTTTTTTAAAAACATTTACACCTACAGGCGTCGCTTAACCGACGGAGTATGAAAACTTAAACATCGGTTAAGCGACGGTGTTGTATTTTTTTTTTTAAAATCACCTACAGGCCGTCGCTTAACCGACGGCTATAAGTGTTTTAAAAAAAAAATACAAATGCCATATTACTGGAGACACACCTTGATGTTTGTATAGATTGTGAAATTACTACAATAAGCATTGTAGAAACCATAAAAGAGCATTGTAGAGTTGATAATTTGCTCCAATTGTTGGAAGGCTTATCGGAGGGAATGGTCCTTAATCATAGAATTGGAATCACATTATCATAAGATGAAAGTTGTAGTGGTGACAAACTCACCCGCAAGGTATCATAAGTATTCAATAGATAAGCCTAAGTACTTCATCTGCAAAAATAAAACACTCTTCACTAGTTGCTGCACATGAATAATGAGAGATGGGAAAACATGTGTCCTTTAAAGAATAGAATGGTAATTTATTATGCCTTCAATTGTTGGATGCATTGGCTTGAAATCTAATAAGACAACGGCTAGAATGCCAGTTTTGTTTGCACAAAACATTTGGATATTCAATCAAAAGGATTTGACATGCTATGAAATATGGTTACTCAACTCAAGGGTTCTGTTACATTCTATAAGGTATGTGAACATTGATAAAATATGAATTTAGGTGAACAGATGTAAACATTCATTTGACTAGATTCTTTCGGCCAACACAAGCAAGTGGTTTACTATTCTACACGAGATATTAAATGGGATGAAATGTCTCACCATGCTATGGAAGTCACCCTTTGGCTAAGAGGCCACGGATTGTAGTATCTATTTCATAAAAGTTTCCCAGGACTTGCACCTTCCTCCACCTACTTTTTAAAAGAACTGGCACAAGCTCGAGTACAAGCATGAGCCTAAGCATGCCATTGGAAAGACTTGACCCTGATGGGGGCAAAAACAACACCCCTCTTTCACCAATCTGGTAAGCCGCCATTGACACAAGTGTAGACTTCTATCATGGAATGCACAAAACACGTACTTGCTAAAGATATGTGAATAAAATTTACTTGGAGAAGATTCAACACTTGATGTAAGCCTATTGAATATTCAGTGCCATACTAGATGCAAAAAGTGCTTAGAGAATATCGGTCTAAATTTGAGAATTTTGCTCATATAACAATGCTCATAGTTGATTTTGCTCATATAACAATGCTTCTCCGGGCAGTAATATCCTGGCTTCTAGTGTGACAATTTGACAATTGTAGGCACAAATGTGTAAATTATTGGGTCATCTTAGGTATGCCAAATTCACACATATGGGGCAATGGGAATTTGTCTAAAACTCACCTGAAAATGTTGTAGGCATACAAAAATCTTGGTAGAACTTCCCTAGCCTATCTATAGTTGTAACTTTGAATATGTGATCACAGCTTAAGATTCATATCAAATGTGTGATCTATGAGACAAATTTCACAATCTGAAAGCAGCTATAGAAGTGCAGAGTAATACAAGTCACCAACCAAGAGAAATCTTGAAAGCATTTACATAGTGATTTGGAACAAAATGCATTAGATTGGCCTGGCTTTTAAATTCTCAATGGCAAGGAAATATTGAATAAAACAACATATTAAATTATTAATCAACCTTTGTGCCTTTTTATTTCTTGCATGTATTTTTATCTGGATTTTTGGTGTGTATATATGCAATGCTGGCTGTCTACCATACTCCTGATGACATACATGATTGCTTATTCCATTTTCTAGAGCCTGACACTCCTATCCGTTTCATAAAACATGATTCCATACCACTATTAAAGTGTTATCTAGGACCTAGTTTAAGAGCAATAACATTATGCAGATTTTTAATTGCTCATGGCATGGCTTCTGTGCTTGTGAATAGATTGATCCTTTACAGTTCATGTAGTGAGGTGTCTTTGTATTCATCAAAGAGAGCCCTGGAAGAATTTAAACTTGAATGTGCTGACTAGCACATGAATAATGCTATCTCAAAAAGGATATGCAAGCCTTAATGACAAGCTGCAGTATGCTTTTGTAAGCTCATTTCCTTGGATATGGTTAGAAGTGCACCTATCTATATGTATATTTTCGATTGAATGTGTAGATGCTCAATATAAAGAGCATTTGACTAGATTGATGCTTGTTTTATCATATTGCGCTACTTAGGTCTACTTTTCTCTTCCTGACACTTTGAATTGAATCTCATTTTGCTACTTTAGGTCCTCTTTGCAATGTCTGATATATACTTAAGAAAGTGCTGCTTCTGACAGTCAGTTTAATAAATTTTATTTAAATGTTTCTATTTTAGCCGCGTTTTAACTTAATCAGTTTATCATTTTTCTTAAGTTAAGAATAACATATTCCTACTGAAAGTAAAATCCGCTATGTAAAAGTTTCTTTATAACTCCTTTACCATCTATGGTTGTATTTCCTGGCATTTGCAAATGGATAGCTCTGAAAGTGGTATATCCAGTACTTCATAATACAAGATATCAGAAATCTGTCCAAAAACCACAATAATATCTTAACAGTGAGATAAAGTGAAGCAAGATATGAGCCACTAAAACCAGTGAACACCACAAAGTTTGACTCATACTATTAAGTATAAGAATGACAGAAAATCCCTACAATCTCGAGATGTATAACAATTCATCTTCAGATTGATGAAAGCCTATCAAATTTTCTCAGACCTAATTGTAATGCACCAGCATATCACTCAAGCGATCAACACCTCGATGCTTAATTGGTTGAGGTTTTGGCTGCTGCGAATAACAGTTGTGTGACGTAAGCCTAAGTTTTGAAGGATCACCTAAACCGAGTTGATTTGAAACCCTCTTAACAACATCATCATAAGTGTCCAGCTTTGACCTGCAAACATCACAGATGAAAGCAACATGGATAGAACAAGTTTCAAACCCAGACAAAGCTCCTACACATTGAACTTCTTTGACATATTAAAGTTCATTGCATATAAATAGAATTGTACTTACAGTTCAAGACAAAAGTCATCTTCTTTTGGATTATCCAGATGTCGGAAATGAACAATCTATAGATCACATGTAATTAGAAATTCAACGTATGTTAAAATGACTTTCAAAACCAAGGAACAAATCATGTTCTTCATGAAGCACACATGCCTTTCTACACGATAGTTGCAAGAATGACTTCTTCAATGATAAAGGCAATAATTGGCAACTTTGCCGACAAGATGTAATGAGATTGAGTGCTAAGGAAATCATGATTAGCCAACTATCATTGGTAAGTTATCCCCTTTGAACTTTTATATATGCATTCCATGCAGCCATATCTAGGAGCAATAAACATAATATGTAGTTTCATTCTCATTAAAATACATGTTTTCTTAATTTCGAAATTTGCAACAATAACTTCGTTAGAAGATAAGTATAAATAAAGAATGTTATCAAACCATATGGTTGGAAATAGGAAAACCATGAAACTGAATCTGTGCTATAGAAAAGAAGTTAGGTTAGATTAGTCCCTACTGCAGAAATGGTAATCTACTGATACTAAATGTTTCATGGCAATGTTCCTTTCTAATATTTAGCCTTTTGCAATATCCTCTATTCCATTTCATATATCCAATATATCATCCAACTAAGAAGCCGGTTTTGGAGTCACTATAGTCTCAGCAATGGATATCCACATTGTAACACCTTACAAGTTATAACATATAAAATATGGATATCTACTTTGCAGACCATTTAGAGCCACTATTTAGTTGTATTTTGGTTCAACAGAATTGACAGCTGAATTTGGCAAGAAGAATGTGTCGGCTAAAGAATGCAGAAAACACAAATTCCTTGGACTACAGTACATCCACTACATAGTACAAGCAGCTACAATATGCTGTAGGAAAAAGTGTCCCCAAGTACATTGAGCTTGTTTCCAACTATTGACAGAGAATACAATACCAATTGAACAAATTTGCATAATTGTACTTTCTGGCAAAAGCTGAATATAATGGACAGGACATTAAGCCTCCACAAGTTTGGTTTTATTTCTACAAGCTCTGTGCGATATGGCACTTTTACTTGGAAATTCAATCGAGAAAATAGTCTACCAGTAAATGGAGAATGACTTTCCAACTCAACATTTGCCGCATGCAGTTATTTAAAAAAGTCAATGTTATTCAAAGTGCTGAGTACAACATTTTTTGCAACTCACTATTCTATAAAACTGGCACAGAGCCCTCTAAACACAAGTCTGATATGCCCCTCAAGTTTACATATGTCTCCAATAATTGACACATTGACAATTTATGTGAACTTGGAATATGCATCCTTGAGCTTTGCAATCTCAAGGGGCATATCAGAACTGGGTTTTGGGTTTAAGTAGGTTTGTGCTTGGGTCAATGGTCATTGTACCCAATGCTCCATCTAGATTCAATGTACCACTATATCCTATGCATAAGCACACCAAGAGTTTATAAATCACTCCCCACTTCCACATGTGCTATAGAATAAACCTCGCTTCACCTGGTGTAATGAAATAAATAATGAAAACCTTTGCAGATGAAAAATAAACCAAAAAACTAAATCAAAGAAAATGAGGATCTCAACTACTACTGAAAACAAAATTAGCTGCCTCAAAATGAAAGCACCAGTGGGCTATTGTCTGTGTGTATGGTAATTAATACAAACAATTCTAGCATCTTGCTATGCATTAGTTCTGAAAAATGCCCCTACAAACCAAAGCTTGTGATCAAAGGTTGAAAGGAAAAAACCATCAGGCTGCTTTCTTACAAAATGTCATAAGAGGTAGCTTCCTCACAATTGCTTGCTACATTGGACTGGACCATAGATAAAGCCTCCATCCCCCACATGGTTGTTTTACTTCTACAGACCTACCTTGCATGACCTTTATACCCAGAATCTATATCATGTAGAAAAAAATACCACCAGTGACTTCAGGATCCAGATAGGGCTCTCCAGTGACTAGAAGTATAAGAATATAATCTATTCACTGAAGAGTGAATACTATCCTTCAAGTGGCTATTCCATTGATATCAAAGATTTCTTTCATGAAAGCACAACTAAAATTAGAAAAGAAGACTTAACATTAATGTGAAGCCAGACACTATTTAAATGCTTAGAATAAAAAATGTCACAGATATTATATCAACCATCATTTCAGATTCCTTTAACACACTGGTATTTTGCTAGTGCCTTGCTAAGTGGAATAGGTAAAAATTATTACGAAAACTCAAATTGCTCAGAAAGAAGATTTCTGCAACTCAAAATTGCATGCAAAACATAAATTCCACTTCAAAGTTCAATGGGGACCCACTATTGAGAATTTAAAAGTGATAACTGGATGCCTTACAAGACATGCCATTCGATGTGAAAAAGTTTTAACATGTCGCATTAAAAGATATTTACAGCTAATACAATCCATGAAGTATCCATCACGAGAAAGCATCAATGCAACATTCCATTAACTCTTTGAAAACCAAACATTTTGACATTACCTGTGTAAACTTAGACTTGTGAGTATTCAAAATAGTTGATTGAAATGAGTGCATGAGTGTATCATAGACCTATTGACAAAACCAATGGGAAAAATTTAGATGTCAAGAAAAAAATAGATCAATTATGCATGTTTTTGAAAAACCACCAACCTTAATTGACCAACAATACAGTTCAAGCTGGCTAAATAAATAATAATTTCACCTGTGAGAGACGACCCTCATCAGCACATAATTTCAGATGCTCTAAAGTAATTTCCATTAATACGTCCATCTTATCTGCAACACCCCCTAGACTCTGCATAGAAGAAGATTTTGGCAATTCAACATTTGCCTACAACCCAAATCAACCATATGCAATTAGATAATTTATACAAAATGAGAATAATTGCTTGTCCTGGAACATGCATGCCAGTTACTGTAAATCAAAGCTATTTCGAGGAAACACTATACAAGTTATATGGATACCTCACTACCAGGTTTCCCAGGTTCTTCATTTTCTTCATCATCTTCCATTTCCATGTCAAATATGTAGACCTTTCTTGAGTATTCATGTAAAATGTGTTCCCATTTGATTTCAACCTAGATTTCAAATACAATAAGAAGGGAATTTAGAGTCTACACAACCTTCTAACACAAATGCTCCAAAAATTTAGAATTTCATTATAAAAACCAAAATTTTAGAAATGAGAAATATCAATGATGCACATTGGTTTTCTGTTGAATATGCCCAGTTACTTACATCAATTTCAATAATCCTCTCCACCACTGCCATAAGTATTCTACTACCAATAATTTCCCCGACAGCACTGCTCTCCACTCTAAGCATGTTCTCAACATACAAAGCATTCCACTGAAAAGCATAAGACAAAAAACACAATTATTCCACATAGACATAATCATTTTTTATTATAATCATGACATTTCTTAGTATGTGCTCAGAACTATAGAATGCTAATAGCTGTAAAGAATGACATCATAAAGAATATTCAATTTACAAAAACAACAAACTATGATACCAAGTGTCGTGTACACGTATGCCTAAAGCCAAATGTAAACAGACTAAAATATGAGAACTTCTAATAAATATTTTCCCCTCATTCATGGCAAATTACATAAACCACAGCATTTTCATTTGGAAGAACCAACAAATTTTTAACATCTGCACTGACACAAATACTATTCTTTATATGAATAAACTCGGTAACTTCATTAGCTTAGGCATGCATATGGTTACAATTTAAAGTTTAAAACTGATGCCAAAAAGATCTCAATCCTTGATATTTTTTTATGGCTCATAAACAACTGTTTTCGATAAATTTTCAAATGCCTTGCTTTCTTGGTTCCCAATCCCCAAATATCAATCCTGGTTACTAACAACCATGATTTCCTTCTGAGAATATGCCCAAAAGAAACGCCACACCATAGAATGGACTTCTCTTTTTTTAATAAAATTATCTTGCCTCATCTTATACTTCACATCCTATAATCATTGCCTCACAACTTGTTGGACTCCAAATACTTTAAGATTCATTAATTAAACTCCTATGTTTTGCATTCTACCATCATGTATCTTGGGAAAGAAATGCTAATGTTCACCGTTTATATATTGGAGTTCAAATTTGAATCATAAGGATGAATGTGATTAACCATTGCCATATTGAATATCAGAATAATCATAACATCCTACCAACATATGACAAAGTATCCTTGATGCACCCTTCCCATTAGTGATACACCGGGACACATCTTGTAGGGTCGGGTGGGTGCCTAGTGAAAATGCTTCCCTACACCACCCTTGGCCCTTTTTGCTTAAATCCACAAAACACACTTCAAAACATTATGTCAAGTTACAGAAAGCATTTCACAAAAGAGAGGGGGAAGAGGGGGCTTGTGGACACCCCCCTCCAGGAAAGTGAGATGCATGCCACCAAAAGGAGGATCTTGTGGGTACATGCTGACAAAAAAAAGGACACCTAGGCACCATCCTCCCTCCACTCAATTTGTTTTCCAAAAACCATAAAAACTTTTAAAAAAACAGGAAAAAAAATGTTAATAAAAAACAAAAAAACCTAGTAAACTACTAAACTTAACTCACCTTTAGCTACATCTTTCATATTTTACATTTTCAAGTCATTTAGGATTTGACTTTCAGATGAGAGTGATCCACGATTTTCCTTGGTTAATCATGAGTGACTCTAACTTAGATATTGTCACTAACATTAATGTCCTAATGCCTTCGTACAGCAGATGGATGTAGAGGATAAGTCAATGGCATTGACTCCTTGATGCTCAATTTATGTTGATTTACTTTAGCTAATTTTAGAATTCACAGTCCATTGTTAATTCAGTATTAACTTTTGACCCTAAACACTGATGACCGTGCCTTTGACTTGTCACTCTACTATTTTTGAGTAATTTTAATTTACTATTTCATATTTCAGTATCTACTATTTAGTATTTATTTATTTTTATTTAGAATTTGAATAAAAGTAATTCATTTTGTTATAAGTTATAAATTTGAAATTTTGATGTGCATGTATCATGGATTCAATGCGAAATATGACAATAACTCAAGTATTAAAAATTTAAAATATGGCATGTTTATAGACAACAAATTATTTTAGCAACTTCCAAAGTTCATCTCTATAAAAGTTCCCTGTATCAGAGACAAGCTTGTGATTGTGAATTTGTGATAACCAACTGTATGTTATGTATAAAGTTTAAAAAAGCATGGCAAGGTGTGATAGCCAAGTTGATGTACAGTGATTGTCTGGGCTTTCGTCATGAATATGGCTTGAATGTAATAAAGGACAAATCATTTTTTATCATCCAGAACTGTCTAATGACGTCTGATTGCATTCATTTTCTGATATGTTATTTATTTACCATCTTGTATAAAGAAGTTGATTAGGTGAACACACCTCCTATTTTCTGTTCTATAATTATCTTCACTTTCAGTTAGTGAGCCCCATGTCCTCTGGGATTGATTCCTGAATCAATGGTTTGAATCTCCATGGTTTCCCCTGATCCAGGAGAAATACCACTCCACTTTGATTAGTTTTGGTCATTCTGTATCTATTTCCCTCATGGGTCTTGCACTAACACAACAACAAATCCATGTCTACAGCTATTTCAAGATTTTAGGTTCTGTTATAGTGAAGCTTCAGCTTATATGTTCTGACAGGTTTCTCCTGTGACTAAAGTCAAAGCCCATGTTCAAACACCTTCTCTGGAATTTTTAGTAAATACTTCAACTCGTTTGGATAAGTATCAATATCTTGAGTTAATTTTCGAGATACTTTGGCCCAATAATGGTGGACCATGGTAACACTTCCCACTACCATTTCCCATGGTTTTGAGATATTTTGGATCGTTGGGACTCTGGGAGTTTATTGTACTTAGAGTTTTAGATTTTGTTGCTCCATTGTAATAAGCTTCAGGCATCTTCATGCTTCTTTTGCAATTTCTGTTATAAAATATACATTAGGTGTGATTTAATGTCTTTGACTCATCTTATATGCCGAGGATTACTTTCTTTCTAATTTGCATTCATGATTAGAATCTTTTTGACTCTCGGAAGATGTTGATTCACTCAGGTCTTATTTTTGTCTTCTATATTCACCAAACAAATCTCTATGTCACAAAGAGTGGGAGAAAGTGCCCACTGAAATGGTTGATTAATTTCCTACAATTTTGTGTGTGTTGATTTTCTGACCAAAATCTTTCCAATCTGCTTTATACCTCTCTAAATTTGGCAAAATTATTCAGGCTAAACCTGAAGATATGAGGACATTGCTGAGCTGACAGTGGACAGTTCCTTCTAAACATGATCAAGGGTTGACTCCCTTTGGTCCAAGAGCCAGCTTGGGACCTAAAGTGGACTGTGGCTATCTTGGCATCGTTCCTTTCCCAAAGGGAACATCTAAGGGGACAACAATCACCAATGGGTATTCTTTGAACTCTCAATTCAACCAACATCTTGATATCCATGGGTAAGTTCTTCACAAACAAACTTCAATATTTGGTCAGCCGTCAAATGCAAGACCATGAGATGCATAAATGTCAATAGCAAATTCATTGATATAAGAATCAGTTGAAGCATGTGCCCATTGATCTGCTACGCTCATCCAATCAACCTCCAACATCCTTGTTTGCTCGAATACTTCGCTGGTATACAAAAGTTTCTCCTAGTTTGGACATTAAGGTCTTTGTGCAGCAAATCCTAGCAACCAGGGGTGCAACCAAAGTTGCATGGTATGAGAAAAGGGTACAAACCAGAAATGTGACCCCCCAAAATTTGGAAATGGGAAAACATGGTATATATATATATATATATATATATATAAAGAAACAATTAAGCAAGAAAATTTAAAGAAGCCTAGAACAATAATCTCGATGCCCAAAACATAGAAAATGTTTTCTGTAGCTGCATGAAACACTTTTTCTCAAATTTTGTTGAAGAAAGTGTGAGGAAATGATCCTTGGCACAACCCTCTTGCTGCCCAAAATCACTACAACTACACCAAACCCAGATCAAAATGCTCCAAAACACAAGGAAATTTCTTTTCCTTGGCAGGAAACCCCTTTGTTCAAATGCTGTTGAAGCAAGTATGAAAAAGAATGAGAGTCAAATCGTTTATTTAGAACAAAGATAGTCTATGAGGGTTTTCTAAAAGTTTCTTTAATCTGAAACTAGGGTTAATGTCAGATAAAATCACTTGGCTAAGTCCCCATGGTCAACTCCCTAGTCAAAATGCAATCAAAACATGCGAAATCACACCCATTTTGTGTGGAAACTCCAATGAAACACGACTTGGCATTTCAGAATTGTGAAATACCATCTAAAATGTTTCCTGGAATTTCAAAGGCAGTTGGTATGCATTTCAGAGTATTGTAAATTTTTAGGGCTTGAATCGAGGCCCTCCAAGGCATTTCTTGCAACTTAGGGTTCAACAAAGTAGGAGACCCTAACCAAAATGATTGCCAAGGAGAATGATATAATATAAACTCAGTCTTGAACTTTAAGATGTTTTTTGAACATGGTCATAGTAGCTAAGAACAAAACTAATACAATTGATCACCCACCATTCTTTAGTCTCTTTTGATGTCAGTGTCTGATATATGCCCTTCAATATAGTTAAGTACAAATGTCAATCAACCACAGAATCAAATGTTGGATTAAATTTAAACCCTTTTGTGCCAATACTATGTAGTCTATCTTTTCTCCTAGAGAGACTGGCATATGACATAATTGAGCGGGCAGTCAACTTAGACTTGGAAAGATAGTACCGAGATAAATACCCTTTACATGATTGGAAACCTTACCAGTTTGATCTAAAAGATGCGGATTGCTACTTCCATTAACCCCCTTAAGCCACATTTTGGCTCAAGCCTCCTTAAGGGGGTTAATGGAAGTAGCGATCCGCATCTTTTAGATCAAACTGGTAAGGTTTCCAATCATGTAAATGGTATTTAGCTCAGTAAGGTTTCCAATCTTGCGAGTGTTCGATTTTGTCCCCTCCCTTTTTTTGGTTAACAACTAAACAATTAATTCATTGATTTGTTCTTCTTTTTCAGTGGAGAATTTGTGGAACTTTTGCACTTTACATTGTCAGAAATATATACATGTTTGCTTCTATTGATCATCAAAATAATAAAAATCGTATGAAAAAACTAGCTAGTATTAGGGATTAGACAATTTGCTATGAAACTAGAGGATTTCACTTTTAGCAGTAAGGAGTCTACTGTTCAAGGAATAAATTCTTCCATAATCAAATTATAGACATCTTTTACAGTATTTCAATTTTAGACTGCTTTCAATACTTTTTCTTCAATAATTAAATTCTCCCTTATTAAAGGATCCTTAGCTACATTGGTAACCATCACCTCTGCAATTGCATATTATCTACTACTTTTGCACAAAGCTTGGCCTACAGCTCCTTCAATCGAGTATCCTTAGCTTTTAAAATAGCTTGAATCTCCTTTACCTTGTATATCTTCTACATTAATGAGTTTAGTCTATGTTAGTTAATATGATGATACTTTATGCGAATTAGATAACACCATTCAAATTTTAACCTTTTCAATTTGTCTTTTAAATCAACACATCTCACTATATCACATGTGCATAATTATATTCATTAATGCATGTACAAAACCCTTATCTTATTTATTATTAGCTTTTGCTCACTCTTTTCAATACCACTTTGAGCTTTTCATTTTGTTCCCCTGATGATTGGTGGAGTGTCCACTTGAAACGTAGGGATGTTTCAATACACACAATTCAATTCCATAAACTCTCTTTGTCATTATGATTAATTGTGGAAATCTTTATCCTCAAGCTGTACTTGATTTGCTTGAGAAAATACAAGGAGATTAGGTGGAGATGATTCATGAATGTAATTTTTTTTTTTGAATGACAAATTAATATACATGAAGAAAAAGATGTCAATGTTTGTAGTATTTCAAATATTCTCTTCAAGCTACCTTTTGAGGAATTTTATATTATTTGATACATATCTGAAAATTTTGGTTCAACTTCAATGTTAATTCATGTGATGATATTTTATGCGAATGCACCTTAAAACATCCTATAGACTTGCTTTGTGAATAAATGTAAGGCACTTGCAATAAGGTTTGAAGTGAGTTTTCCCTATTATTCATTATTATAGTTGATATAAATTTAATTGTACTGCTATGTTGCATTCAAATTCATAATTATATTTTTTCGTGTAAAATTTAAAGTGGTGCCAACTTTGTACTAGTATATTAACTTATACTTAATAAATACAGTACTAACGTTTTGAGTGTGCAGTTTTTATCAGTATGTCGTAATTGTGATTGATTTTCTAGATTAAACTGTGTGAACATTTTTTAGACCAATGTTTTGAGAGGACACTCCACCCATGCTTGTTACGGGACCATGAAAAACTCATTGTGGACGGAAAAGATTCCACATAACTTAATCCAAAAAATCAATCATTAAGTAGTAACATCATGTTAGCTTTAATTCATGTTAGACATTATCATCAAATACATTGCATCATAAAGACAATTTAATCCATGTGAGATTTAATGCTGATCGTAATGCACTGCATGTAATATAAGTATTTTGGATGGATATTTTGATAATGTGACGGATGAACTGGTATATGTTGGACCCAAGTGCAACAAGCTAAAGACAAGATTCAATCCTATGATTGAAGTTGAGAAAGCAAAGATGTTTCTAGTTAGATCATGAACTGAGGATGAAGGAGAGATGATTTGGATGGAAAAATCCACCTCATATATCTTCCAAAATGATGAAAGTGAGACTCTTCATGTAAAGGTTTATTGATGGAAGCCTAGTTCAGCGAAATACAAGGGAAAATTTTAGAACAATATTGGGTACCAAACCTTGATGACACATGACTTGGATCTATTCCAGTTAATACCATAGTTTGGGCATGGATGCCAAAGAAATAAGATTGCAGGAAGACCATGATAAATAAATGTGGTGTACAAGTTGTAATTGATTTGCTTGACCAAATATAAGGAGATTAGGTGGAGATGATTCATGAATGTAATTTTCTCTTTGAACGAGTTATTAATATACAAGAAGAAACACTTTTCAATGTTTGTTGTATATCAAATATTCTCTTCAAGCCTTATTTTTGAGGAATTTTGTATTATTTACTAATATGAAAATTTTGGTTCAACTTCTATGTTAATTCATGTGATGGTACTTTATGTGAATTAGATAACACCATTCAATTTTTAATTTTTCAATTTGTTTTTTACATAAACTCAACATGTCTCTATATCAAATGTGCATAATCATATTCAATAATGAACCTTAAAATATCTTCTAGACTTCCTATGTGAATAAATGTAAGGCACTTGCAATAAGGTTTGATGTGAGTTTTCCCTATTATTTGTTATCATAATTGATATAAATTTAATTGTTCCACTATGTTGCATTCTAATTAATATTATATTTTCTTTTGTAGACTTTAAAGTGGTGCGAAATTTTTACTAGTGCAATATCTTATACTCAACAAAGACAAAGTAGTAACATTTTCAGAGTGTAGGCTTTCATAGCTTGCCATCATTGTGAATGATTTTCTGGATTAAGTTGTCAGTGAGTTTTTCAAACCAACATTTCAAGTGGGCACTCCACGCATGATCGTCTGGGGAACAATGTAAAATTCATTATGGTTTGAGAAGCTTTCACATAGCTTAATCCCGGAAATCAATAGCCAAGTATTAACATTTAATGTCAATACTACTTAAGTTAATAATAGGCACAACACAATATTAATATGTTGTTAAATAACTTTATATTATGCAAGAAATTTCTTGCACAAATTATTAATAATTCACCAGTCAAATATTGGTGACTAATATTGGTGACTTTTGTTTTTATACGTAAATAGAAATATTAATGATAATCAAAGTATATCATTAAATACATATTTATAGGTAAAATTTCTCACATAAATCTGTTATTCATAAAATCAACGTTCATTAACTTAGTTTTTAATACACCACCACCAACAATAATAATAATAAAATATGTCTATATTCTAATTCATAATTTATTTTAATCATTACTAAGATAAAACCTATTTTACTCTAAGTCATAAAATATTTTCTCTTGTTCACTATCAAGTGGTGCCAACTTCCAAAAACAAAACATCATACTCAAAAAAGACTTAGACTTACTATGATAACTCAACCTAGACACATTAGTTAACATAATTTCAATTAAATGAAATTCAAAGATAATAATAGCAACAAACATTGATTATTAATGTCATTAAATAACTTTAATAATAATATGTACCATGAGGATTTGATCTCTCAACCATCGAAAGAACGGGTCACTGAACTTTACCTTGCCTCTACCCGCTCCAGTACAGGCCATAATCTGGACCCACCTATGCATCCAAGGGTCCCATGCCCTCAACTCTGTAAAGACCACCTGGGGTCTCATCTATGGAACCCACTCTAAAAAGAAGTAATCTAGAATGCAACCGAAACCAAATTGCTTCAGCTCCCCCCTACCGACACTTGGTCAACTGATCCTTGAAGATTGGAAGCAGAGCCTTCGCCCAGTTGAAAACTTTGGGCAGCATGGCCTCTATGGTGTAGAGCATATGTGCTCTACATTCCTGGTGCACTCCTTGGATTCTTTCCACTCTCTACATGGTAAACAACACTGTCCATAGAGGGCCATCCACCACTGATTTTATGGGAATTTTCTTCCTCGATGTCCTAGTCCCAGGAATGCAATGGCGGTCTATCAACTACTGAGTAGTAATGTCCCCTCCATAGGAACTAGTCAAAGAGATGGGAGCACCCCGTCTCGATAGGCCTGTCAGGAAGTAGATGTCCTCTACTTCAACTATCAATATATGAGCACCAACCTCGAAATACTATTGCTCCAGATTCCACATCCGTAGTATATGTTCTAGTAATCTCTCATGTGATACCATACTGGGTGTGTGGAAGAACTTTAAGAGTCCATAGTCTCTCAACACGGCTATACAACCCGCATTTCGTTCGACGACGGAATCATCATTGTCATGTTGCCTCTCTTTCCATATGACCATTTTTTTTATCAATAAGAACCTGTCAAAGCCATCAAAAGACTAATTAGAAGCATTCCCAATCATCCAAATCATAAAAAATGAGCTAGCTTTTCTTATGCATACATTTATATTTATCCACAATCGGCACCGCCTGTGTCCCATTGAGGATAGGTAGTGGCACCACTTGTGTGTAGTGTTTTCGGTGCAGTTCTAGTGAGGTACCGCTTATCCCACAAGGGATAAGAGCAGTGCCCACTTCCATGGTTTTAGGGATCTCCTTATAAGCCCAAAACACCACCAAGAATCAAAATTGAAGGCATGAAATCAAAGGGTAGGGTCTAGGTTATTACTTGGAACTGACAGTGCATGAATCCGACAGTGGATGCTCCCAATATCAGGGACTTAAAATCTGGCCAAGAAAATGCTCCAAAGGCTCTCCACTATTGGTAAATGGTAAAATGTTTTGATTTTTTACTATTTACATGACTTTTATATACATTTTAGGGTTTGGAATGCTATAGTTTTGTTTTAAAATCATTTATTACTCAAAATCTATCAGTCGCAATCCTTTAATGTCAGTTATTGGAGAATTTAACACTTGTTTTTCAAGTTGTTGCAAGATAAAAGAGCAATAGCAGTAAAGTTTTGGGAGTTCATTTTTAACTTTTTTGTACTACCATAAAACGGAAAAAGTCTTTTGAGCATTTATTGCAACACTTTGGTCACGCTCTCGAAACTTAGCATCAAAGGTCCAAGTCCTTTTCTGATTCTTTTCAGGCTTGTAAAATCTCTCATTGTGAAAATAGACCTAGTGGAGTCTTCTTTAAACTCTTTTCGGCCTCCTTAAATACGAAAAGATTGTCGAGTGATCTTGTCTTCTCGACGCTCATTAAAGCATTTGAAGAGTCGTTCATCTGAAGGTAGGTTATCACTTTTTCGGTTCAGGTGAACTATTTTATGAAAAAGGACCCTATGGAGTCTTCTTTTGTGGTCGTTTAGACTCTCTAAACATGAGCGATACCGAGTTTTCTTTCATTGGACTCGTTAAATTAAACATTGAGAGACCCTATTTTGGGAACGAACCACTCCTCTCTCATGTTCGTAAAACATATGAGTTTGGACTTGTCTTTGGATGAGCTATAATGAGTGTTTGTTACCCTCTTTGAACTTGTAAAACCAAAAAGAGGCACTCATCAACCATGATGGGGAAAATGGGAAGGGAATCATTTTGCAAATAAATGGCAGTAGTTTGTCATTACCTTTGAACATGGCACTTGTATGCATATCATTTCAGTCAATTGGGTATTCAGTTGATCTCCATGACGATCCACTTTCATGAGTCATGTCACTCCTTTGAGTCTTTCAAAAGAATGCATTGTCCACCGTCGCACTGTGTGTTTTTTCGGTCTAGTCATGCTGCCAAGTATTTTTTCATGCCGCCCGATGTTCAAAGGGAAGTTGAAGAATTTTTACCTTTGCAGTCAAAACAGTCTATGTATTAGTACTTTTGAGTCATTCATATGGTTACTTCATTCACATCATTACATAACTATGTTCCGAGTTTTGTGTCATCAATGTGGGACTCATCATGGCCCTCCTTCAACGAGACTATTCCCATCGACATCATCTCATCATATGGGAAATAGTCTTAGAAACAAAATTTAGTACCTTAAGATCTGTATGCCTCAATGACAGATTCTCTCTCTCTCGACATAGGTTCACATCGTTGACCTTTGACTGATAGAATTAATTGGGTGTTCAACATCAAGACATTTATTCATGCTCAGTAGATTGTACTAGGGTACCTTTGGAATCATTAACATCAATGGTGATCTCCCTCGCACTTGTTAATGATTCACATCATTAGCCGGTAATCAACTGGTTTCCACCATGTTCGAATTCAGATCATTGTAATAACATGGATAGAATCATGCTTTGTGGAAGACAAGACGAATACCCTGGGTATTTGTTTAGCGCTCATTGCTTTCCCCAGGCTGCGATGGAGTTTTGTATATATAGCATGGATCCACATCTGTATGGTCGTGGCTATGCTCAAATTTGTGTCGATATGACATATATCTGCGTTGTATGTCCGGTAGCTATGTCCAAGTTTGAGTCCTCTATCACATGGATCTATGCTGTATTCTAGTAGCCATGCTTGTTTATTCCTCTCATGGATCTACCTTGTATTGGTCTGCAGCCATGAGTTGGTTACGTTTGTCTATGGGTCAAAAGTATTGATGTACTACAGATGCCTACTTGACGACATTGTCTGACCGAGATGAAATTTTCACCTCGAATGGACAACTTGTTCTCTCAAAGCTCTCGCTTATCGTATACCTCTAAGCCTCATGCTTTGGGGGGGATTTTGTTATACCTAAATCCTGTCACCATCATGTGATGAGATCCTTAACCCCTATGTTTTCCCTTAATCCCAACACTTGGAGTGGAAACTTGCTCTGCTTGTCAATTCTACTTGAAAAAACCTAGCACCACTCTTACCCTATGGCTGATGAGTGGTACCTTGTTTAGCACTACCTGTATCCTGTTATAGAGAAGTGGTGTTACTTCCTATAGGCTTTGTTATTAAAGTAGTTCTCACCTAAACCACTCTGTCATAAGGGAACAAAAGCGGTACCCTGGGTAAAATGGGAAAAACAAAAGTTTCTCGAGGTTTCTAGAACTTGAGCTTCGTGTCATCCGTTATCCCTATCATTATGGGTTAGTTTTATCTTGAGATCCCCCTTGATAGGATATTGGAGCCACCTCACCCACCATTCTCTCAACTATCCCTATCCATTGAGACTTATAAATACAAGCTCATATCCATAGTTGAGGGGGAGAACTATAGAGGTATTGTCATGCTGTTGAATTGACTACTTAGTCCAAATCATTGGAGAGCATGGAGAGCAAAGTTGGAGCTTATGGGGATGAAGTGTTTGTCTCATGGAGGAGCTTGTTGACACTAAGGCAATGGTTGTAAGCTTCTCCACACATTCTTAATGCAAAGCTGATTTTCGTCCCACTTGTCTGTTGTTTTGATTTCACATGTATATGTTACTAAATTGCTTAGTCACTAGTATGGATATGTAGATGATTTTCTAGTAGATTTGATGTGCTTGTATGTTTGACTTGTTTTCAGGTACATAGGTTCATGATCGAAGAAGTATTCCAGGTGTCTACAGCATTCAGGGGAGGTCTTCATCCTTTGTCTTTCACTCATTTGTTCTGGATCTGAACCGTTCAGAGCAGAGGAATAGCTTCTATCCGCAGAAGGTGCAATATTCCTGATAACACATCATGTGTTAGCCAATGAAATTTATTTAAATTTTAAATACTGTATAGGTCTTAAACAATGTTTTAATATAAATTTGGGGATAGGTATCATAAAAAAACTACTTTTTTGTTCGTATTTTCAACATATCTCCCTGTGTTTTTACTCAAATTTTGATCAACAGAGCTCCTTGGATGCGAAATTAAATTCTGCATCCAATTATTACCCACTCGACATACTTTTGATGGACCACTCTACCCCAAAAACAAGAAATACCTAAAAAATGTGATGATGAAACTATGGCCTTAGGGCCTAACTAAAGCTTCTAGGCATCTAGGGATAATAAGGATGCCTTAAAAAATCACACATGGCATCTCATAGATACATTTGGACTATGAATATGGATGTTAGTAGAATTAGGTGGTTTTGAGCAGCAGGTATGGGACCTCTGAGACATGATTGAAGGAATATGATCATTCCTTAGGCCATAATGGAATATTTGAGGTACCCATGTTAATGAACAATTCCTTGAAGCACCACATATGACCTACTCAAGGTATATTTGGTCTCCAAGAAAATATGCACATGCCTTTAAGAGGTTTTGAGCATTAGATATGGGTATTAAGGCCTCAACATGGTCAAGGGAGGAAATCCATGACTCAATCCCTAAATAATATTTTTGGCATATATGGATACACATGTTCCTTACTCACTATCCCTTTATTCCTTACTCATTGGCCCTCTCTGTCTTTGTATTTCCATCTCTCACTATCTCTATTTGTATGTGTGTGTGCCTTTCCCCCTTCTCTCTCTCACAACCTCCCTCTCTCTCTCTCTATCTCTATGTGTGTGTGTGTGCCTCCCTCACTCCCCATCTCTCAAAATATTCCTCCACCTTATTTATACCTCCCTCACTATCCATCCCTACATCACTCTCTCTTTATTGCTCCCCCCTTCCCCCTCTCTTGTTGTTTCTGACACCTGCCCCCTCTCTCTCCTACACAATCTATCTCTATGTGTGTGTGTGTGTGTGTGTGTGTGTCCCTCACACATTTCCCATCTCTCATAACCTCTCTTCAGCTTCACTATACCTCCCTAACTATCCCTCCCTCCATCAGTCTCTCTCTATAACTCACCCCCCCTCTCTCTCTATCACTCACCCTCTCTCTCTCTATGTGTGTGTGTGTGTGTGTGTGTGTGTGTTCGTGCCCCCCCCTTATCTCTTTATATATCTATGTGTGTGTGTCACTTCCTCACCCCCCTCTCTCATAGTCTCTCTCCACCTTCTATATACTTCCCACACTATCCCTCCCTCCATATCACTCTCTATATCATTCACCCCCTCCCTCTTTGTCTCTCACCCCTCCCTACCTCTCTCCCACACAATCTCTCTATACGTATGTGTGTGTCCCTCCCTCACTTTCCATATCCCATAATCTTTCTCCACCTTCTCTATACCTCCCTCACTGTCCTTCCCTCCATCACTCTCTCTCTATTTATCATCCCTCCCCCTCTCCCTCTATCGCTAGCCCATCCCCCTCTCTCCCACATAATTTTTGTGTGTGTGTGTGTCCCCCCTTCTCTCACAAACTCCCTATGTATTCTCTCTCCACCTTCTGTTTACCTCCCACAATCAATATCTCCCTCCCTTCTCCCTTAATTACTAGACCTCTATGCCATTATCCCTCTCTCTCTCTCTCTCTCTCTCTCTCTCTCTCTCTCTCTCAAATTGTATCCCTCCCTCCATATCTCTTTTCACCCTCCCTCTCCATGTTTCTCTCTTTCACAACTTCCATCTCTCTCCATCTCTTAACCCTCCACTATATGTAATTGACACCATCTCTCTCTCTACATGTGTGAACCTTCCTCTTTCTCTCCTTCAGTATATCCCCCCATCACCCCTAACGCACACACACATACCTTCTATCGCTCCCTCAATATATATTTCCTTCACTCTATCTCCATCCCTCCCTCACCCCCCTTCTCCCTCTCTATCTTATTCACTCATTCACTCTCCCTCTCTATATTTCCTTCACTCTCTATCTCCATCCCTCCCTCCCTCCCTCACCCCCCACACTCTCTCCACATCATTCTCTCTCTCTCTCTCTCTCTCTCTCTCTCTCTCTCTATGTTTTCAACTTATTCCTTCTTCTCAACCCCCTACCTCATTGTGACCCCTATTCTTTGTTTTATCACATTTCATTCCCATCTCTTCAATTCCCCCCTCCTTCTCCTCTCTCCTCCAACAAATACTATTCCTCCTCTAATACTCCATATCCACCTTTCCATTCACCAATCCTCTCTCTCATCAAACCATCACCCACTTCATCCCCTCCACCTTATCCCCCTTCGTCACTCAAGTCTCATGTACTGCTTCTAACCCTATACGTCTTTAACACCTCTTCTCCTCCTATTAATTCTCTCAATCCCCACTCCCCTTTACCCTTGTAACCCATAATGTTCCCATTCCATCCATATTTCTCCACTTGAATTTACAACATCCTCCTAGGACCTTGACCCTTCCCCACCCTCTCTCAACTATTACCATCCCGACTTGAAATTCCAACATCTTCCTAGGCCCTTGAACCTTCTCCACCCCCTCTTAACTATTAACCATCCCCACCTGAACTTCCAACATCCTTCTAGGCCCTTGAACCTTCCACACCCCCTCTAAACTATTATCTATACATTTTATATATTACATATAGTGCTAGACTTTTAGCTCTATAAAATGCGTGCATGTTATAGAACTACATAACGCATGCACATTTTGTAGTTCTATAACACGCACACATTTTGTAGTTCTATAACTCGAGCGCGTTTTTCAATTATATAACGCGCTTGCATTTTCCAATTATACAAGGGCGAAAGATGTAATTTGAATTTAAAAATGCCAATTCACTTGCTCGCATGTCACCAATAGTCCTATGTGTATGGTTTGGAGTTTCCTTCGATAATACCAAACCTGTGCTATGGTATATGATAAACCATAGCTAATTGGGCATTTCTTCCATTTTCTGAAGAAGTCGATGTTTATGCATTCATTATAGTATGCTACACACAATCATTTTTAATGAAATCTTAAACATAAATAGAATTTTTTCTGCAAATTCTAAACATGTAATTTTTATTAAAAAATATTATATTTTCTTATTTTTTTTCAATTCCTATTGTGTCCTAACTCCTTAACTCAAAAAACATGTTGTTAGTGTTTTTCCATAACTTTTTCAATTCTTAATCATTTTAAAAAAGAAATTATATGGTTTAATAGAAGACACTGACCTCTACATTCTATAAAAAAATTATATTTCATTATTATTTCATTAAGACCTTCAAATCCTGCACCGACAAAAGACGTACCATTTTCGAGGAATGATCACTTAGATAATTATAAAAAATAAATAAAATTACTAATTTTATTTTCGAAAAATAGCGCTACAGTAGTGCTATATGTTCTCTACATGCCTGCAAATTTTTGTATCCCGAAAGAATCATTTACGCCGTCAAAGCCTGCACCCACAAAAACATATACCTTATCATTTGCCTAAAAAATAAAAAATGACTGTCAGAAAAAATGAAACTTGGAATAGTTATAAAACATTTCAATACATAAACCTTATATATTTGAAAACGTGATTCAGTTTCCTACATTTAATCTTATTTACTCAAAGCAAGATATGTTTTGTAAGTATCTCAAAAAATACAATTAAGTTGAGGGATTCCTAATTTTTCTGTTTTTTGTTGCATCTAACGTGCCAAAAGTGACCCTCATTAGCTTGCACTCACCCAGGACTTAGTCAAAACAAAGATGAGTATTTCTGTCTCCATTGGATATCACATGTATCATCCTTGAATACTCCCAAGGATATGTTTGATGCAATAAACAACACGTATGAAGATGACCTTGAGAACTCAACTCAAGCATGTGAAGGTGCAATGCCATAAAACATTCAATGATAACTTCACTAGAAGATATTATCTCAAGAGAAATTAGAAGCCAATGAAGACAATGTAAAAGAAGCAGAAGCATAAATTACAATTTTTGAATGGTCTTCCAAATTCAGTCAAGAGAGTTGTTCTAGAAGAAAGATCACATGTGGAGGAGTTCACAATTGATTGATGGAAAAAGAAGAAGAGATGACAATCAATCCCTAACAACTCATCCCAAGAAGAGAAAGAACAAGAAGGAATAACATTCCCACCAAGAATTGAAGGACATATCACCACTCAATAGTTCAATTATGATGGAGGGATAATATTATCTAGAAGTATCAGTCGATAATACAGAATGATGTTTGGATATAACTTCAAGACATGAAGGGAAGTTTTATGAAGTCTTCCAAGTAGATCTACAAGATCAAGTATATCGCATATCAAAGTATCAAAATATTCAAAGCAAGGTTTGTCGTTTCTATCAAAAAGAGAGAGTCGGAAATACACTTCTCTAGGGGCTAGACACACCTCTTTAGTAGTAGATATTACACTAGACAGTTGGTGTAATAAAATTTGAAGAACAGATCGAGCAACCTATATGGTTTGAGACTCTCTACAGAGAACCACCTATGCACAAAAGGATTGATACAAGCTCAGTAGGCACCCATGGGACAGCACATATAGTTACATAAGGATATTAAGGATCAACTAAAGTGATGTAGATCCCAACCTTCACTACAAGGTTGAATATAGAATCCTATAAAGGATGAAAATCACATATATGGATACAAATAATACTAGTAGTAGAGGAGGCTACCTATCACTCCAATGACCTAATATAGATGGAGAGGGAGGATGGTGCTCCACCTTAGAGGGAGTGAGTATGGTAGATCTCAAAGCTAGAGAAGTTTCACATGGTTCTTAGGATTAGAGGTATGATGAAATCTAGAGGACATTTTACTTATCCAAGTAAAATATGCAGAGAAAATGGTGTCGAACGTAAAGGGTACTACAAATATATGATGACTTTATTTGATAGTGGTATGAACAAAGCATGGTGTTTCTCTCAATACAACCAAGGATGAATTATTGCAGTTGAGAAGAAAGAAAGTAAAATATTCCTCAAAGTAATGAGGAATATGACCCAGAATAATTATACCAATGAAGAAGAAGATTATACTCTTATCCATTTCATCATTGGATAAGAAGAGATGCACTGGTAGGACACACATACATAGTCCTATGTGATCTATGGTGTAAGAATACTTGCTCAGTATTTTCGATCATGAGAAAGATAAGAACATGTCCTTAGATTCAGACGATGAGGTTGAACACATTGGTAGAGACTCCAGTAATCCAAGAAGACAGAGATCAAGATGGAGTCTACCAAACAAACAAAGATAAGTATTTGAATTGTCATTTCCTATCTATCTAGTTGTTCAATATGTGTAGATATACATGTTTCTAGATTCAGGAAATGTATTATGCATATTATAATATTTGTAGTACTAATATGCCGGTGATGTGTAAGTGGCTTATGTGGTTCCATTGCTACTTCTGAAACCTCCTTGCTAAAATGATGTCTTGGAAAGATGGAAGGTTTCAGAAAAGTTATCGTATATAGGATATAGATGATTGTTGCATTAGCGAAAGCACTTGCATGATTATATATATAATCATGCATGAGAAGTTGTCATTTTGAATACATTACAAAATGTTTCTAATAATACTACTGTATTTGACTTGTAGGAAGGATGGTATGAAATCACCTATCAGAGAAGAAATGATGAAGTTACAGATGTACGATACAGTTGTGGATGTACGATACAATTGCGGATGTACAAGAGAAGAATGATGTAATTACATATGCACAAAAGAAGAACGATGCAAGATGTAAATGTACGATACAGTTGCAGATGTACAAGAAGAGAATGTTAAAGAACAAGTTGTAGAAGGGAGATGTAAAGCTCAAGCATGTTCCTACAAAGGAACAAGTTGCATATGTGTTAACTAAGCCTCTGGCTCGTGTAAAGTTTGAATACTTATGAGACAAGCTTGGTTTAGTCCGAAAGGACCTCTCTCAAAAGAGAGAGTGACAGTAGATGGATGATAGATGTAGTGGTGAGCAGCTCAGTCTAGAGGAGGGTAAATATGGCTAGGCTTGTTTGGCCCGAAAGGGTTAGTAAGTCTATGAGGATTGTTGATCCTAGGGAGATTAGTATGTCTGTCTAGGCTTATTTGGCCTGAAAGAGTTAGTAAGCCAGGCAAGGCTTGTTTGGTCCCCAGGGAGATCCATATGTCTAACTAGGCTTGTTTGGTCCCCAGGGAGATCCACCTGTCTAACTAGGCTTGTTTGGATCGAAAGAGTTAGTAGTTTAGACAAAATGCACAGATAAATCTACCAAAGAACTGACCGTGATGCTACTACGAGATGTTAAAGGGCAAGATGTATCCTCGATATTGTTATATTGTTGATTGTTGATGATGGTTGCTGAGATGTTTTGATGTTTGTTGAGACGATTGTTTCAATAGTGTTATACTGTTGTTTGTTGAGATGTTTGCTGAAATTTTTTCTTCAGTATTTATGATTGTTGAGATGATTGCTTTAGTATTGTTATACTGATGATTGATGAGATGTTTGCTTCAATATTGTTATATTAATGATTGTTGATATGTTTGATTTAGTATTGTTATATTGATTGTTGAGATGTGTGCTTCAGTATTACGATACTGATGATTGTTGAGATAGTTCTGGTGTTGTTACACTGATGATTGACAATTGTTGATTATTGAAGTTTCAGTGTTACTACACTAAAGATTGTTAATTGTTGAATTTATTGCTAAGATAGTTTCAGTATTCCTATACTGATGTAACAATGATCAGTATTTTCATACTGATGTTGATATGGTAGTTTTAGTATTTCTGTACTGATGTTAATAAGATAGTTTTAGTATTTCTATACCGATGATGATGTGGTAATTTCAGTATTTCTATACTAAAGTTGATAATGATGTTGCTTCAACATTTGTATGTTGATGTTGATGATGTGGTTATGGTCCCAACACCTTGTGTTGATGATGTTGATATGGTTGTGGTCCCATCACCCTGTGCTGATAATGTTAATATGGTTGAAGTCACAACACTTTTTGTTGATGATGATGATCGTGTCTCAATGTTTTTATGATGATGATGATGACGATGTTCCAACATCTCTATGTTGATAATGTAGATGATGATATAGCATTTATTGATGATGTTTCTTTAGCACTAAATGCTAATTATGTTTTTGTTGTTTCACTATTTACATACTGATGATGCAGATAATGATGTTTTAGTATTTACATACTGATGATGCAGATGATGCAGATGACGATGTTTCAGTATTTACATACTGATGTTGCAGATGATGTTTTAGTATGCACATACTGATGTTGCAAAAGAAGATTCAATATTCACCTACTGATGTGGCAGAAGAAGATTCAACACTCACATACTGATGTTACAAAAGAAGGTCCAAAAGATGATTTAGTATTCACATACTGATGTGGAAGAAGGTGATTCAGTATACACATATTGGTGTTACAGAAGAAGGTTCAGTATTTAGAAGATGATTCAGTTCCCACATACTGATGTTGCAGAAGATGATACAATATCTAGAATATGATCCAGTACTCACATAAGATGATTTAGTATCCACATACTAATGTTGTGGAATATGATCCAATACTCATAGACGATTCAATACTTAAATACTGAGGTTGCAGAAGATGATCCAGTACTCATAGAAGATGATTCAGTATTTACATACTGAGATTGCAGAATAAAATCCAGTATTTGCATACTAAGTTTGATGATGAAGATGCATGATGTTTTTCCAAAACTTCATATGACATATAGAGATTCACCGGTCAGTTGTACAGTTATGATGATGGTTTTTGTTGATGTAGAATACCTTCCTAGTTAAGAGGGAGTGTTAAAGTATTGTAACTTTGGAAGAGATCATATTATACTTTTGTTGTATTATCCTTTGGAGATGTTATTCCTCCATTCGAAGATGTCCTTGATGTATTTGTTCATGAGAAAGAATCAATGTAAACCTCTGGATGTAAATAAGGTCAATAGTACCCAAGTGTCAATATAATAAATGTTATTTGCGGTGTCCAGTTGGCAAGTCGGCCCAGTCAGTTAGAGAAGTCGGCCATGTTAGGTTAAAGGTCAATTCAACTAAAAAATATACATAGGTGAGGCGCCTCTCTCATTCTTACACATCTTACACTCAAGTATTGTGTTCGAAAGAGAGAGAGAGAAATAGTCTACTGTGGAAGATGAGAAACTATTCTTGTTGCTGGGGTTTTACACTGCAGTTGGTCAAATTCTATACTGAGGAATTTTTGTGGGATTTTCTCCCTTGTAGTTTACCCAAGTAAAATATTCAAGTTTTCTTGTATTGCTGCACTTGTCTTTCTTTCAGTGATCCATTTATTATGGTTATGATGTTATGATGCTAAATGTTTTTAGATCGCGTATAACCATTAAAATTCTAACAAGGTCTTCATCTAACCAAAGAGTGTTATACACCTGAATGGCACCTCTCCGTCTGAGTGCCGACATCCCTCATGTTGGTACACAAAAGGACATCTATGGATAGAGGTTTTCCCACAACACTATATCTTGGCTTATGATGAAATACATTCCTTATATACCCAGCTAGTTACTTTTCTATTTTACTATGTTGAATTGTATTCGCGACTCCTCTTTTATACAACTCTCGAGTCATTCGCGAGTCCCGGTTGATGCAAGTCGTGAATCTATGTATTCGCGGGTTGCCCTTATGATAAGTAGCAAATCATTCGCGGGTTTCTCTACTACATACCCACAAATGTGTCTCTTAACATTTAACACGCACTGATTGGAGATTAGTTAACTCATTTAACTTAATTTCCTTAACTGCTACAACTTCCCCAACCTTCGAGAACTGCCTTATTTCACCCATATAAATACAGGCCTTGGGGAGGGTATTGGTTACCTACACTTGGAGAGAAAATTTATGCTGGTGGAGTTTATAAAGAAGTCTTTGGAGCAGTGGAACTCAGAATCCTTTGGTTGCAGAGGAGTCCTTGTCTCATTCGTTGGGTTGTAATCTGAACTTCTTCATTATTGATAATAAAGAGAATCCTTCTTCCATATGTGTTTCATGTATCTTGGTTTGATAAATGTTTATGTTTATGTATCTTATATGTGATTTATCTAACCTACATATATATATGAATCATCTTGTATCTGCAAGATTGTCTCTTAACAGGTGAAGGAGAGCAACCTTGAAGACTTTGAAGGTGAAGCAGAGTGGAAGAGGACTAGCAAGGATCGACCTTCAGTAATCGATCAAGTCTTTCTAATCCTCCTATTTCCTTTACTGCACTTTAGAGTCAATTGTCTGCAAGTTGATTGAGTATGTTGGTAACCCCAGACCTTAGGTTATTAGGTGTGTAATCCTGTACAACAGAACTGGCGACTCCGCTGGGGAGCCTGGACTGCTGTAGGTTGTTTTTTGTCCCCCTGACCAGTCTTTGCCTGTAAGTCTATGTGTGATCTGTTATCCTGTTTCTTATTTGCTTCAGCATTTGAAAGTCTTTGGTTTTTCTTGGTTTTTAGAAAAATTCTATACCCATTCACGAGTTGTCCTTCAAGACAGTCATGAATACAGGGTTGAATTCGCAGGTTGTAATACTAGACAGTCGTGAATCATTCGCGAGTTGCTCTTATTGACAGTCACGAATACTCCTGGAAGTAGGGATTTTTAAGATAAGTTTTGCTTGTTATTTTCTTTGTTTAGTCCCTGTTTCTAAGTAGACTTTCTTTAAGAATGCGGTGTAGTTGGTCTGAATACTATTGGTGATCACATTTCTTTGCTTTTTCGGAAGCCCTTGAGTCTTTTTGCTTGGATTATTTACTGCTTCCATACTGAAGTATTTTGGCCTGTTTGGGTTGTGGGTTAAGGTGTCTTTGTCCAGATCAGTGATCAGGGTCTTGGGCTCTGTTTTTCCAGTCTGTCTTCTTACAGTGGCTGGTTGTCACTTTCCCTTGTAAGTCTACAGTGATTTTTGTCATTGTTTGCACCCAACCTAGGGTTCCTAGCCTCCTTTTGTTGGTGGTATTTTGGTCCTGTTAGTCTGTCCGCTTCAGTTTGTTACTTTTTTATAGTTTATAAGTTCCAAGTTTGCTCAAGCATAGTGCAGTGTAGATGCACAGTAGATTTTTAAGCATTTTTAAACGTGAAAAGAAAACATAGTTAACCTTTTGCATTGTGTTTCTGCATAAGTAGTGTTTGTTTCATTTTAAAAATATAATCTCAAAATTTACAAAAATATAGGCTTAGTTTCTTTCATCGTTGCTTTCAATTCATCAATACATATTTGCAAGAAAATAAAAAGAAGTTTGTTTTTATAATGGTAATTTTGCTTTGAATGCACCTTTACTTCCATTTATTTCTTATTTGAGTCAAAACACCATACAGTATACCACTCCATTTCCTCTTGAGTAAAGAACAACCCTTTAAAATAAACGCATAAATTAAAATTTACTAGTAAGTTTTATTTTTAGGGTCCTGTCACCTACTAGCTTAGGCTATACTTGTGGGCTAGGAAGTGTAAAATTCCCACAAGTTATAAACTCAGACATATTGGACCTTTCTTTAGGAAAATCCTTGACTCTATCACTGTATCTAGGAAGCTCCTCTCAAACGGGACTTAAGCACTAGGCCGCATGGAGGCTTGGACAGAGGAGATAACCCTCTGAATCCTTGTCAAAGCGTAACTCAAGACTTTTGCGCATCTAGGGATTCTATCCTAGACAAATTTTTGGGCTTAGCAACCCTACCCATGCGTACGAGTTCGGTTGACAACTGTCCCCCCAGACTGTTGATATTGCCAAGGTAGCCTTTAGTCTTTTGTCTCTTTAGGGTTCATACCTAGGTAAACTGGAAGGTTATTTCTGGTTCACCTTAAACGGGATTGGAAGGTAACCCTTGTTGAAAGTGTAGGAGGGTAGTGGTTGATTCCTCCGCTTGTGCCTAAGAACCACTTCAAGGACGCCAAGTAATCATTCATCAGCTTTCTTCGGGAAAGTATATCTTTTACCCTGGTTTGATTGCTTGAGACTTTAGGAATTTTTTTAGTGTATGCTTGGTGGTTTCCCTGTGTTTTAGTTGGCCTTATGGTGTGATTTGTCAAATTTTTAATTGTGGAGGACCAACCTGTTAGAAGGTCAAGAAGGTTGAGAAACCTTCCTCCTATCACTGCATTAGAGCCTCCACCTTTACCTCAAAGGTGGAGATTAGACACAGACGGTTCATTCAAACTTGTAGGAATAAGTGAAGTTATTGGTGAACTAGAACTCATTGCTAACCGTTTCAATCTTGACACAGTTGAGATAGAAGAATTGCAGACTAACGAGTTTGCAAGAAATTTTAACTCCCCCTTGACTGATTTAAACGATCCTGTGATCGTCCAGGTTAGACCTTTTGATTCACCAGTGCTAGGTGTCCCTGTGGGTAGAGTCATGTCTTCTACAGAAGAAAGTTCTTTTGTGTTCACCTCAACCCTTCCAGTTGAAGGGGTACTACCTCCCCCGGTAAATGGCCCTAGATCTAGTTTTCCTTCTGCACCTTTGACTCCAGCGACCCGAGTGGTTCAACCACCGGTTCACTCCAACATAGGACGTACTTCTGGTGACACAGTTGCTGGGATCCCCAGTATACCTACCATTCCTTCTTCCTTTCCTTACACTACCCAGAGTGGTCCGGTAGGATCCTCGGCTTATGTTCAAGGATTTCCCTGGAATGGGGGGCACATTCCCCCATCCAATCCATACGTAGGTCCATCTCCTTCATATGTGGGAGTGCAGTTTGGGAGCAACACCTCTTATGGGAAAAGCTTCCAAACCCCTATTTCGGTCCCATACACGAGCTCTCCCTTTTTGCTATTTAGCGGAGGGATACCTGCTCCTGTCTTTCAATCTCCTATTTCTATGGGGACGGCCCGAACTTCTTACACTGCACTTCCCACACACAATCATGTGGCTTACAGATGGAATCTATTTCAAAGCAACCTTCCCACTTCACAATCGGTGGCTGGGGGAAACCCCACTTTTGCCCATGGGCATTTGGGGGCAGGTCCCTCTAATCCCCAAGCTGGCACATCTACTGCCCCGGTTAGGCCCAAACTTCCTTTTCTGGCAACTTTAAACTTGCCATACTTGTCAAAATTGATGAATGACCCAGTGAGGCATGACCCCTTGTGGCCACCTGTTCCCACCAAGTTACCATCGGACATCCCTAAGTTCGAAGGAAAAACTGGTGAAGATCCTGGGGCACATGCCACCACTTTTCACTTATGGTGTTCTTCCAATTCATTGAATAAGGATTCAATTAGATTGAGGCTATTCCAGAGGACCTTGATAGGTACAGCTGCAAAATGGTATATTGAATTGCCTTCTGCTGCCTTTAGTAGTTTCTGGGATTTGGCTAGTGCTTTCCTTAGCCACTTTCAGCTTCCGGTTCGATATGATTTCGGAACGGACTTGTTGTCTACTTTTAGACAAAACAAGACTACCCACATCTTGGCTCATATACAAGAGTGGAGGAGGTGAAAGAGCCTTATTAAAGCTACCATTCCTCCTGAGTTTCTATTAGAATGGTTCCTTAAATAACTGTTGCCAGACATATCTAAGGATGTTTCCACATCAGGAGTAACGAATGAAGAAGAAGCCATACTTAGGGCCTAGCAGTTGGACTTTATTTATTCACAGTATGGGATCTTGTATGAGATCATCCCTGAGGCACCGAGGCCTTCGCACGAGGAAGAGAATCCTAAGCCTAGACCCCATGCCGATGGTGTGATTGGCTCTGTTAACTCTCCCACCGTAGAGTCTTTAAATAAGCAACTTCACCAGTTGTCTGTCAAACAGTCTACGGCAGAGGTAGCAAAGGCTTCCCCCTCTTCCCAGAATGCAAATGTCTTTGCTCAAACCTCTCAGAAGGGAAATCAGCAGCCCGGCGGGAAGAAAAAGAAAGGTAAGAAGAGAGAGGGAAACCAAAACAAGCCAAAGCCCACGAACAATGCTGATGGGGGAAAAAAAGAAAAGAAGAAGGTCAAGTTCCCTTGTAAGTTGTGCCAAGAGGACCACCGTACTCACCTTTTCCCCTTATGGATCAAGCCCAAAAGCTGCTCAAAGCTCAACAACCGGCTGTCCTGAAGGACCCATTTCCCCAAGGATAGAACTCTGCTTCAACTTCTAATGTAGCAGGGGGCACTCAAGCTGCCCCTAACCCTAATTATATCAACATGGTTCGATCTTCGACTTTGTTGCAAACCAGGAACAAAAACTATGAGAACGAGACTCTTGAGAAGGGTAAAGTTGTTGGTGAACCTTCCAACCCTCTCACAATAGAGAAGCCTACCGAAACTATGTCGAAGATACCGAAAGGTGTTTTCAAGAAGACCTTGCATAACCCCAATGCTAGGGCTGCTTCAAACTACTATGTGGTTGAAGATTTAGCTCAAACTCTGTGTGCAATGTCAGCTTTAGAGGTGTTACAAAGTTGTCCTGCCCAGCAGGATGCTCTCTTAGCAGCTTTAGGTAGCATGGATTCTTTGAGTCTCATGGCGAAATTCAATCTATCGGATGTCAAAATTTTCCTGCCTTACCATGTAGCCCTATCAATAGATGCCGTCCATGGTGGTAAGACCATTGGAAGGGAAGTTGTTGATGAGGGATCCTCTTCATGTGTTATGTCCCTGGCCTATTGGAAAGCTCTTGGATCCCCAGAGTTGGTCCCATCAAACACTTTACTTACTCCTTTTGATGGAAGGTCCTTCCATCCTCATGGTATCCTCCCGGCTTTTGAGATTAAGTTGGGAGGCAAAGAAGTGTCTGTTGAAGTAGAAGTGATTGATGCTCCCTTGGACTACAATTTGCTTCTGGGAAGGAATTGGACTTATGCAATGTCTGCTATTGCATCGGCTGTTCTTCGTGTAGTGGTTTTTCCACATGAGGGCAAGTTGGTTACTGTTGACCAACTTGATTTTACCCGAAAAGTCCGTTTAGATTCTAAGGAATCCACTGTGCCATTGGTTGATCAGGCCAAACCTATTTCACAGAGCTTGGGGGATGGAATGTACGCATCATTGATGGGCACATTTGATCTTCCAGCCCCGGTTAACTACATTGGTTCTACTAGTGTGGGGAAGTCCATTGCTACGGTTATCGATAGGACTGATCCTTGGGTCCTCCCAACTCCCCATGAACCGAAAGTGCCCTTATCAGCAGTGGAGGTAGCTTATCAAGCCATCACTCAAGCCACTGTTGATCCCATTCCAGATCCTTTATCAGTCTCAGACGATCTGGAAGAAGTCTATTTTCCCACATGGGCAGAGAACTCTTTGCATTCCATAGATTGCTTAGATACCGTCTTACCTTCCGATGAGGCTATTCTGGAAGCCATGAGTGGACGTGATAAGATTTGTGAGGATCTTCACCATCGATCCTATTTTCTTCCAGAACTAAGAAAGATAGAAAACCAAGAGTTTAAAGTGAGACTGTCAGAAGATATTGAGGTACCTATTAACCCTTTTCCTAGGGAAGGGGTGTTTGCTAAGGGGAATATGGAAAACATTTCCGCCACTATACCTATCAATATCTCTGTGAACCCAAATGTCATGGAAAATATCTATATAGGTGCAAACTGCTCTCTGGAGGAGATTGCCATCTACACTGCCCTTTTCAAGGAATTCCGCGATATCTTTGCCTGGTCATATGAGGAGATGCCAGGCATTGATCCATCTATTGTTCAACATGAAATCCGAACCTATCCTAATGCCAAGCCGGTTCGACAGAAAATAAGACCCGTGAACCCGTGTAAAGCGGCGGCTGTGAAGGCAGAAGTTGAAAAGCTGTTGAAAGATGGTTTTATATATCCCATAGCTTTGACTGAATGGGTGTCCAACCCTGTTCCTCTTGATAAAAAGAAAGGGATTATTCGGGTTTGTACAGACTTTAGAGACCTCAATAAAGCATGTCCTAAGGACAATTACCCCACACCATTTATTGACCAGATCATAGATGCATGTGCGGGGAGTGAGGTGTTCTCGTTTATGCATGGTTTCTCCGGCTACAATCAAATCCAAATCAAACCGGAAGACCAACATAAAACTGCTTTCATTTTCCCTTGGGGTACATTTGTGTATAGAAAAATTCCCTTTGGATTGAAAAATGCTGGGGCTACCTCTCAACAGGCTATGAACTTTGCTTTTCATGACATAAAAGCCATTGTTGAACCATACCTTGATGATCTGCCTGCACATTCTCACAAGAGGATCCAACATCCCGATCATTTAAGGTTGATCTTTGAAAGATGCAGATATTATAAAATCCGCTTGAATCCCCACAAGTGTGTATTCTGCGTCGAGTCAGGGAGATTACTTAGATTCATTGTCTCTAGTAGAGGCATCCAGGTGGATCCATTAAAAGTTGAGGCCATTGTAAATCTTCCTCCTCCTCATTCTCTCAGGAAACTTCAAATCCTGCAAGGAAAGTCTAACTTTCTTCGACGTTTTATCGTTAATTATGCCAAGATCACTTAAGGTTTCATGCGCTTGCTCAAGCAGGACACCCCATTTGTATGGGATGAAACTGCACAACTTGTGTTCGAGGCACTGAAAAAATATTTGTTGTCGGCTCCTTTGTTACGTCCACCAGATTATTCTAGGGATTTTATATTATATCTGGCCGCGTCGGAGTCGACCATTGGGGTAGTACTAGTTCAGGAGGACGATAAGCTTGTTGAGCATGTCGTTTATTATCTTAGTTGTTCTTTGGCCAGACCTGAGCTTAGATACTCCCACGTCAAGAAGTTAGCCTTAGCAGCTGTTTATGCTGTACAGAGGTTGCGCCACTACATTTTACTGAGGACCACAACAGTAGTGATGGATGTGAATCCATTCCAATATGTTTTATCCCGACGGATTGTTGGGGGGGAATTTAACAAGTGGATAGTCATTCTCCAAGAGTTTGACTTGGATTTCCAATCCGCTAAGTCTAAAAAGTCCTTAGTTTTTGCTAATCTAATAGCAGAATTTCCCACTGAAGAGAAGGCAGTTGTTGAGGATGACTCATTCCGAGATGAGCACATCTTCCTGATATCCACCTCTAATCCTTGGTATGGGGATATTCTTATATATCTCCAGACTTTGAAGTATCCTACTGCTTACTCTAGGGAGGAACGACGTAAGTTACGCCTTCATGCCAAGAACTACCTCATTATAGGAGATACATTATATCGATGAGGGGTAGATTCTGTCTTGCGTCACTGCCTTACTCATGAGGAAGCGGAGATTTTCCTAAATGATTCTCATAGTGGAGCGTGTGGGGGTCATTTATCTGGGTTAGAAACGGCCCAGAAGATATTGCGTGCTGGTTATTTCTGGCCCACGATCTTTAAAGATTGTGTGGAAGCCGTGAAGCGCTGTCATCCGTGTCAGCTTTACACCAGAAAGATGTGGTCGCATCCTGCTCCGTTATTTCCTATTGTCTCAGTAGGCCCCTTCATGAAATGGGGGATCGATTATGTGACGTGCAACCCAGTTTCGGCTGGGGGGCATAAATACATCATTGTCGCTGTTGACTATTTTACGAAATGGGCAGAGGAAATCCCTACTTTCAAAGACAACGGGGAAACAACAGCTTTCTTTGTTTTCAATCAAATTATTGCAAGGTTTGGTATTCCCAAAGTGATTGTCACTGACCATGGCAGTCATTTTCAAAATAACATGATGACGAAACTGACCACCATGATTGGATTTCGACAAAAACATTCTTCTCCATACTATCCGCAAGCTAATGGTCAGGTTGAGGCTGTCAACAAGACTTTAAAAAATATCCTTAAACGAACGATTGATGCAGGCCGTTCTAATTGGCACATCATGTTATATCCTGCTCTTTGGGATTACAGAACTAATGTCAAGACTGCCACGGGTTATTCCCCTTTCCAACTCGTTCACGGGGTGGAAGCAGTTACTCCGATTGAATGTGAAATCTCGTCCTTGAAGATAGCCATTCATTTGTTACCTGATACGACTGAGCTTGAGGAACGTCTGGTACGTTTAGAACACCTTGATGAACAATGTAGAGATGCGTTGACTACTAATCAGACTAATAAAAATAGGGTTAAATCTCAATATGATAAAACAGTCAAACCTAGGGTTTTCTCTGAGGGGGAACTTGTCTTGCTTTGGGACCAAGATAAAGAACCTCTCGAGGTAGGAAAATTCAAGGCTATGTGGTTAGGACCCTATGTCGTGTCGAAAGTATTGAGTAAAGGCGCATATGAATTAGTGGATTATGATGGGAATAAGCTGCCTGAGCCTAGAAATGGGCTCTACGTAAAGAAGTACTATGCTTAGGCTTAGCACTTTTTCTTGTATTTTTATTGTATGTAATTTTTTATGTACAATAGGTTGTCAGTTTTGTTTTTTATATTATCTGTTGGTTGTTACAGATGTCTTCCGAAATGTATATAGGTTTTGCTGATGGCGCCAGCTGTCACACTTGTAACCTGGCTTTAGCAGCATGGGTTATCTATTCTCCCTCGGGACAGCTTGTTGCCGCGGGTGGCGCTTGTCTTGGTCCTGCTTCTAATAATGTTGGTGAGTATAGGGCTGTTATTGAGCTCCTATGGGATGCTTTGTCATGTGGCATCACCCAGCTTGAAGTCCATTTGGATTCTCAGTTGGTAGTTTCCCAGCTCAATAGAGCTTATTAGGTACGAAATCCTATCTTGTTACGTTAGTTTATGAAAATTCGTTTACTGGAAAGACATTTTGAAGTTATTGCTTTCAATCATATTCCGCGAAACCAAAATTCATTGACTACGGCATATGCTAATTATATTTTGGATTGGCATCTCACACACATTTCATAAAAATATACAGCAAACATATAAAAAACACTTGTAAATAAGCCGACAACCAAACTTCAATATATATATATATATGTAAAATATCTGTCTATAGATAGATCGAGTCTGATCCGTAGATCCCGTCATATACAAAAGTACAAAAATGTGGATCATCATCCATCAAAATGCCCTAGAACTAAGCCTGGACGCCCTGGCCACTGGGACCACCTTGGTCCCCATGATCTCTATGCACCCTGGTTTCCTCAGCCTCCTCGGCCTCAGCAGCCTCCACCGCATCTCTATATACAAGTACTGCTCTAGCTACTCACCTGAACAGACATAGCCAAATCGGTGGAACCCCTACTACAAACTCCTGCATTGTTGTAGGTATATGCTCAATCAGTATCATAGGTACTCGCTGGGTCAGCCTGGCCAGCTTCCCCTCTAGTACCCGGATCAATCCTGGGTCTCCCCCTACAACTGGACGCACGAACATACGAGGGTGCCCTTCAGGGCGGACTGGTCCAATATCTGCATTTTGACACATGAATAGGATTAATACTTGTACATATGTATATATTCTATCATTGGAAAATTCATAAAAATTTGAAAATGATAAAAAATTAAAAAATTACTTACCCATCTCGCCCCATATTCCTCCTGGAGGGAGGACAAGGTCGGGGTCACCTTGGAAATCCATCCCGGCGTATGGAAACTGCTCCAGCGCCAGCAGCTGTCGTCCCCACCATGTATAAAAGTCATCATCGTAAATGTTGTGTACTATGTCTCCTCCTCCTTGACGGAGGAAGATGTCTCCCCACCGGCTCAGCCTTGGTTGACGTGGAGATCTGACCTGTAGTGGTATAGCAGGGCTCATCGCTGGTACTCTCTCAAAGAAGAATGCCACTAGTATGCTGGCATAGCCAAAATTCTTGTGTCTTCCCCTCTTATAGTCGAATAGTTGCCTCTTCATAATGGTGGCAACTCCCGAGCACCAATCACAGACAACACCTCTAAAGCAGTCAACTACCACCCTCATTTGATTCCTGGTGGCCATATGTAATCCTGTTGACCCTGCAAGTCTCACAATGGTACTAGCTAATACCTGGAGTGTGAAATCCTGGATGTCTGCATTAAGAATGTTGCTTCCCTTCTTCTGAGTACCCGGTGAATAGAATATGTAAACATAGTTTTGGACACTCAAGGGGTCCCCGCCCCGGCCAGTGCCCTCCAAATTCACCGGTGCCCCCTGTTGTGACAACCCGGTGATGAAATATATATCTTCCACGGTAAGCTCTAAGGTCTCACCTTGAAGATTGAACATCCCCATGTCATGATCCCAGTAATTGACCATGAATTCCAGTAAGCGGAAATTTGCCTGCATGGGCGATGTACAAAATAATTTCAACAGCCCACGTGTCCTCAATGCTTGGATGGTGGGTGTGCTTTGGAGCGCAGCATGATCCATTATTTCATGTTCTCTTTCTCTCCACTCTAGCACCATATTTTTCCTGGCAAATATAAGTAACTGAGTTCAGTATTCCATAATAAAATTTTGAAAATTTTGCATACTTTTAAATTTTTGCCCCATTACGCAGCATTCGTGACTGTCCATTGGGGCAGGTCACGGATCATTCGCGGCTGTCTAGTTAGACAACCCACGAATGAAACGCGTATTCATGACTTTCATGCCTAGCAACCCGCGAATGTGCACTGATGTAGTTTGGGATGATGAAAAATACTGAATTCCCCATTAAATTTAATATTTGTTTGGATCAAATTGACGGGTTTAGGGTGTAGATTTACCTGAACCTGGCGGATTCCAATTCTGACGGTCCAATTGTCCACGGTGATTGATCAAAGGTAGAGGGTAAACTTTCCTTTTTTGGTTCAAAAAGTTCAAATGGTGAGAAATGTTTTAATTTTCAAGCTATTTATAGAAATAATATTTCACAAGTGGGTCTTTTTATATAGTTTGAAATGTCAATTCACTAATATCACCCTTTTTGTACCTTGGAACAGGTTTATCCACTTTTACAAAGTGTTGTTGCTTCTATAGGGTGGTTTTTAATATTTCCAACACATGTTGGCATCTTATCACTCCACATTAACCTTAGTATTCAACATTTCGCCATGGACTATGGTATTCTAAGCCATTAGTCCCTTGCCTCTACCATTGTTCTTCCGTGGCTAGGGTCCTTATTTCATGAGTATCATCTTTATATGCCCTTGTCATCCTTTGGTACTCATACCGTCACTGTTTCAGGCCCAGGGGTTTCCTCATAGCTATTTTTCACGCCAAATAGAGGTTCTTATGAATCTATTTTTACAAGCTATCCCTTTATAGGACTCCCCGCCCTTATGGAGTTTCATTAGGCCCAGGTCTAACTCCTTCAAAATAGACTTGAGTGCCGAGTTATCTCATTCGTTCAAGCTCGTTAAGAATATGTGAATGGGCATTTGCATTGGTGGTAGGTTATCTCTTTCTCGGACCATGCAGAATAATATGTGAAAGGATCACTCTCTTTTCTTTTGAATTGAGAAGAGTATTCTCAGGTATAGGTTTATCACTTTTCCAGACCTAAGGGACTAAATTTACGGAAAAGGAGCACCCCGTTTGAGCTTAGTTTTCTCTTTTTTGTGCTCTGGACCCAAACATGAAAAAGATTCTGAGTGTACTTTGTGTCTTTGTCATGCTCGTTAAACACTAAAGAACAAAGCAACGAGTTTATTGTTGTAAGCCCCATTTCTCGTAACCAAATGGATCTTTCCGAGTGATCTTGATTTCCTTTACACTCGTAAAACTCAAGCTATTCTATGTTGTTCTGGAAGGAGCGTTGGGTAGGTGGTAATTTAACCTTTTTTGGACCTCCCTGACTAAGTACAAAAAAGGTGCACCTTTTCTTCTTCGGAAGTTAAGAGAGTTCTTCTGTGGTTTGTTTTATACTTTTTCAGCCTTAGGAGACTAAATTGGACGAAAAAGGACCCCCTGGAGTCTTCTTTGGCGTTTTCAGACTCTCTAAATGTGAAAACACCGATTGAGCATGTACTAGTTCGGGCTCGTTAAATCCATGAATCAGTGTATCAAGCATTATTTTCCCATCTCTTCAAGCTTGTTAAAAAATGAAGAGGGAACCGATTTTACTTTCCTGGACTCGTTAAAATTTAACAGGGAAGGTAAGGAAGAATTTTTCTCTTGTTTTCAGTAATGGCAGCATGTCATCCTTGAACATAGCACTCTTTGCTTTCCGATATCCATGTTTTAGTGTGTACTTGTGTTCAGCTATCACTTTGATTTTCTTACTCCTCCTCTTGTCCATTATACCTGGGGAATTTGATCATGTCTCCTACATGATAGATAAGTCTAGTTGTTCTATCTATCCGTTATACGCTGCCTTGGGTCATCTCTGTGCTGTGCTTACTATTCAAGGACTCTACCCAATGTCTAATCTATAACTTGATTCCATCATTGTTCTATCTGTTATCTATTTGTGTCTCCCTTCTTTTTCCCAGTTCCTAGTCACTCTTGTGATCTGTTGGAGGATCTGTTGCCTTCCTTATCACAGCATGGTTTCGTTTCCAGTACTTCCTGATGGCGAAGACCTAGATTTTTGACGATCATACCTTAGGATTCACTTCCATCATTGGTTAATTCCTTTGCTTCAGTTGTCAATTATCCCTTATTGGTTGACAAACTGTTGAATCCTTTCCATGTTCGACTTCAGCTTACCCTTATTCACATGGATTGGATTGTACTGGTTCTTTGGGATCCTTTATGAAGACCTTAGTCTCTCACATATGGACTAAGTTGCGCAAGATTATGTTCGATCTATCTACATAGCTTCCAGATCTTTGAAGACTCATCATTATTGTATATTGTGGCTTCAATCCACCTTTGTAATATACGTGGTTTTATACCCGTATCATATGATGTACTCAAATATTGTAAAGGAGCTAGTGTTCCAGTAAATTGAACATATCATCCTCAGATGTAAATTTGTATACGACATTACTATGTATTTGTTTCAAGTACTCTCTCTGCTCCATTGGATTTCTAAGTTTCTCCAGAGCTAAAGATTATAATGTATTTCGGCCATCTCTTCCCTCTGACCTCACACATTAGGGGGCATCTGTTATACACCTGAATGACACCTCTCCGTCCGAGTGCCGACATCCCTCATGTTTGCACACAAAAGGACATCTAAGGATAGAGGTTTTCCCACAACACTATAGCTTGGCTTATGATGAAATACATTCCTTATATACCCATCTAGTTACTTTGCTATTTTACTATGTTGAGTTGTATTCGCGACTCTTCTTTTATACAACTCGCGAGTCATTCGCGAGTCCCGGTTGATGCAAGTTGTGAATCTATGTATTTGCGGGTTGCCCTTATGATAAGTCGTGAATCATTCGCGGGTTTCTCTACTACATACCCGTGAATGTGTCTCTTAACATTTAACATGCGCTAATTGGAGATTAGTTAACTCATTTAAATTAATTTCCTTAATTGATACAACTTCCCCAACCTTCGAGAACTGCCTTATTTCACCCATATAAATACAGGCCTTGGGGAGGGTATTGGTTACCTACACTTGGAGAGCAAAGTTATGCTGGTGGATTTTATACAGAAGTATTTGGAGCAGTGGTACTAAGAATCCTTTGGTTGCAGAGGAGTCCTTGTCTCAGCCATTGGGTTGTAATCTAAACTTCTTCATTATTGATAATAAAGAGAATCCTTCTTCCATATGTGTTTCATGTATCTTGGTTTGATAAATGTTTATGTTTATGCATCTTATATGTGATTTATCTAACTTGCATATATATATGAATCATCTTGTATTTGGAAGATTGTCTCTTAATAGGTGAAGGAGAGCAACCTTGAAGACTTTGAAGGTGAAGCAGAGCAGAAGAGGACTAGCAAGGATCGACCTTCAGTAATCGAGTAAGTCTTTCTAATCCTCCTATTTCCTTTACTGCACTTTAGAGTCAATTGTCTGCGAGCTAATTGAGTATGTTGGTAACCCCAGACCTTAGGTTATTAGGTGTGTAATCCTATACAACAAAGAGGATTAGCATTGGAATTGTTTCTTAAAAGAATATCTTGGTTACTGGAAGCTAGAGCATTGAATTCACCCATCAAAAGAATATTTCCTTCTTTCCTAAAACTAGAAATATCATATTCTAAACCATTATAAGGAAATTTTTTTATCTAAATTGGTTTTTTTATAGAAGTTGGAATTAACAGGGGGGAAATAATAGATGGCTATGTAGGTTTTTTCATCATTAATGGATGTGATATCTATCCAAATAAAATGGTTGTAAGGGTCTTTATTATAAATCCTAACATGTGGGGATATGTTCTTACTAATGTAACAAGATATACCCCCAATTCCTCTATGAGATAAATGTTTATTCCATATTGACCATAGGAAATATATGTCTATATCAAGGAACTTGGACTCCTCATGTTCCCAAGTTTCAACCAATAATATAATATCAATTTCGCTTGGGATCCAACTTAACTTAGGACCTTTGCTCCATGGAAATCCTCAATAGTTCTAGGAGAAGATCTTGAGTGTTTCAAATTGCCTTTTATTACTATCCTTTTGGTTTCATCTCTTATAACAAATTTCATGTTTCTGATTAATGCCCATTTTCCCTCCTTCCTACCTTTTTGTACTTTTTGGACATCCTTTCTTAATTCGACCTATTCCTATGGAATGAGGTATTCATTTATAAATATCCCCAAGCCTTTTAAACTCGATTTATTAGTAAGTATGTTGTATTTTTGTTCCGTAGAGATAACCTTAACACGTATTATCCTTTCTTTATTCTCAATCAATTTCCCTAACATGTTTTCTTCTATGATACTGATAGTTTCATATTGTAACCTATTGTGAAGTTGTGTCTTGACAATGGATAATGTATCATATTCTTCCTTTTAAGGGAAAAATTATGAGGTTTAAAGCTCTTTTGTTATGCTCATGGTCTAAGGCTATGATCCTATTGATTTCCTCTTTAATGTGTTTGATATCTATTTTACCTTCTATATTATTTAGGGTTAGGTTGTGTTTAACTTTTTCCTCTAACTCTTTAATCCTATCCTTGAACTTAATATTTTCTATTTTATCTTCCTCTCCTTGTTCTTTTTTTTTCAATTTCCATTGATTGCAATCTAGTCTCCATTATCTCTACCTTGTTCTCCAATTTTTTTTATCTTATCGTCTAATTGTTTTTGGATCTCTTCTTGAAAAGATGTAAATTTATTATGGAGCATGGATTTTAACTCTATCTGGAGTTTAGCTTCTCTTTCTTCCCTACTTTTCTGTAAGGATTATATATATTCATAAAGTTTATCCTCCCCTTCTTCCCTACATTTCTCTACTGACTCCATAAAATCATAAAGGTTTTGTATGCTAACTGTGCTAGGTCTTCCTTTAACACTTTTTAGAAAATGTGGTGAATTACTTATATGTATGTAAAGGTGTGAAATTTTATATCAAAAAAAACTAAAACTAAAAATAGAAAACAAAATAAAAAAAATAAAAGGAAAATAATAAAAAAGAAAAAAGAAAAAAGAAAAAAAGAAAAGAGAGGGAAGGAAAGTATGCACCTAATTTAGAGCCCCAAAATAAATGATGAAGATTCCCTAGCCGTATGAGTGGAGTGCCCAAAAATTTTACCGAAGGTTTTCACCGTAGAGCTTCATCGAGGGTTTTCACCTCAGATATTCACCTTTTACCGAGGGTTCTTTCACCAAAGATTTCACCGCATAATGTCCAAAATTTTACCAAAGATTTCCTCGTATAGTGCCCATAAATTTGACCAAATATTTAAAAACTAAAACTAAAACTAAAAATATAAAATATAAAAAAATAGAGAGGGGAGGAAGGTATGCACTTAATTTAGAGCCCCCAAATGAATATTCCCTAACCGCAGGAGTGTACTGTCTATAAATTTTATGGATGGTTTTCACCGTAGAGCTTCATCGAGGGTTTTCATCGATGGTTTTTTTATAAGAAAATATTATGAAACATGTATTCTTATTTTTCATTTAAGATAGTCATGGTATCCTATACCATATAATTTCAACATATATCCTCTACATCATTACATAGATACTCACAGCATGGGTTCAAAATCGAGGAATTACACCCCTAAAATGATCGCCAATTTGAGGGGTTGGCCATATTAACACATAAAAAAAAATCTTGAAATATAGAGATTCCCAATATAGAAAAATGCTTCCTATCACACATAAAATGAAAACCAAAACCAATAGAGTTGAACAAGTGAGATTCAATAGTTTCCCCTTGAAATTCCACATTTATCATTAAAACTTTACTCCTATATCAGTCAAACGAAACATGGAGAAGGTTGTTGATAGAGTTATTACCTCTCTGTAATGCCAAGGAAAATATATATGTACCATCCTCTTTAAAACCTACAATAATCAAACACCCCTTCTTTCCAAGCCTTAACTCACCCCTAGTATCGCTCACTAGAGATCTCCCACTGGAAAAGAGAAAAAAAGTAATAACCATTAAGCAGATATTGTTTGATGGGAGGATTAATTGTTTGAGGGCGCTAATAACACTAGAGATGTTATGGCTCCTTCACTTTCCATAAATTTTGATTGAATCCTAACATAGAGATGTTATTGTTAGATGTAAACCATCCAATGAAGTCCAATAGTGATTGTATTGAGAGATAAGAATTGTTTCATATATTCCATATTATAAATAAATCTTTGGGATCCACCTGCACTCTTAAAGGACCCCCTTTTGCATTAAGTCCCCTTGTCTATTTTGACCACTTCAAGCACGTACAATACCTTTGAGATGTGAGCTCCAAAAGGAGGAAAACAATCTTCCTAAGGGAATCATTTCTTGTCCACACTAGATGTCAAATGATTAAATAACTAGTGAGAAGAACACTTGCCCCTTGGAGGAAGGAGGCAAGGGATCTTGGTGAATGCTTGACAAGATGGAAGAGGTCAGCTATGAGGGAGCTCAATCACAATTCTAGTAGCATAATCTCACTCAATATTTGTTCTTACAATATTCATTCCCATGGATTTCTATTATAATCCAAGAGGCTGCCAAGAAATAACTAGATCCAATGTGAAATCCTTGATCTGATCTCATGATCTAGCTCTCAAGTATGTAAAATAATCCATTTAAGGAAACCAAGTGTGTGAAGAAACAAATTCAAATTCTTTGGAGGTAATGTATCTTTCAATGAATCTTTAATGTGTCATAAGTGGGTGATATCCCATAATTAGTGTTTCTATTCTTTAGTACATCTATACAGAGTTTCCTTTACTTTTACTAATTGATGTTGTAATGTCCCCAGTTTCATCCCCGTTGTATATATATTGTCTTATTGTACAAATGATGTAAATGTATTATCATGGATTCCTAACGTGGAGATCAAGGCCAAGGCCGCATTAGTGAATGGCCCATTTGTGAAGGAAAGTAAGCTATGTTTGATATACCATGTGTTAGTAGTCCATGGATAAGGTAAAAACATGTAAATATTCATCGTGCTAATAAAAATAACCAAGAGCATGGTTATGGGGAGGAAATGTGAATTATGGAGCCTATGTTACCCACTTATAGGGTGGTGTGAGAGGGTTTTGGGACTGACTCTTTTGTTGCCAAGTGTCTTTGTGAGAACCCTTATGCCATAAATGGCATGAAATAGATTCCTTAAATTCCCTGAAATGGAATTTAATGATGACGAGAAAGGGATACTGCATGAGAAGTTGTCAAGTTAATAAGCCTGCAGGAAAAGATGAAATGTGGGCATTGTTGCTTGTCCCGTAAGTCAACCTATGCATGGGAATTTTATCCATATGATTGCATGGGAGAAAGGAAAAACCCTTCCTCATGCATTCATTCACCTCATTTTCCATTCCATCCATTCGATCACTCACCTACCTGATTTATGCTTGTAGGAAGAAATGCAGTGAGCATGCCATAGATTAGTTGGTGTGGATCATGAACAACATTGGGGTAGCATCATGAGCCACCGTATTGGATAATCTTTGGTGAATGACCTATAAATGGGTCATGTGACTGAAACCAATGTGGTATGGGAGTGAAAAGTGAAAAGAATCACAAGTGAGAAAGAAAAGCAGAGTGGAATGACTTGGTGACCTGATGAAGGTGATAATTTCTTAGAGTTAAATCTATAACCTTTCTATCCCCAACCTGAATAGCAATGAAGGGAAGGGGTGTTCGAGGTACTATATAGTAGACAAGGGGACCTTCCTTATGTTAGGTGTGGTAGGTAATTCATGTATATGACTAGATAAAATGAGTGAGATACCTGTATATTTTTTGGTTAATCTCACTGGCTTAGCATTCCCTTCTCTCGAATCCATGTATTCTTGATAAACCCAGTAGGGTGCTGGCATAGCATGAATGCTATGGTTGGCTATGAGTGATCCTGAGAGACTCCTTAGTGGATAACATAGCCCAACTCGAGTGTGGTCTCTCAGTGCTGAAAGAATATAGGAAGCTAGAGGCCTATGGTTGGGTGGAACGTCGCACCCACATAGTCAATTGCTTGGACTGTTTACAACTCAAAAGATAAGTATCCACGTGTGCCAATGTCCATAATGGCTATGTGACGAATGTTTAACTGTTACGTTGAATTGGACAACATGATATCTTGGTTTATGCAATATGATGCTGTTCAATTCTTGGAATGGAACCATGCTTGTGTATGAATTCCTAGAATTGATTGCATGATGAATGAATGGTTATTCATGGTTGAATTACATCGAATGATAGCTTGAATTGTTCATTAAGTTGCCTATCCATTTATTGCAATGGGTTATTTCTGCACATGGTTATTGTATCTACATATGAGTTTTTTTTTATGCATGTAATGAATGAATTGCTTGCTGCTAGACTATGATGAATACATCAGATTATGTATGGTGTTCTATTGTAGCTAAATTATATTTTGGTTGTATATGTTTAATGGTTTTTGCATAAGTTATGTAACCTCTGTGAAGGTGCAATAATGATAAAGGAAGTATGAGTCCCTTGTTGTATAAACATGCTAACCTATGCAGGAATGGATTTGTAGTTCATTATAAAATTCATTGTGTATGTTTCACTGTGTTTGTCTAAGTCTTAGGCATATTAAACGTTTGAATTTGTGTTATTGGAATTTACTGTCCTTGTTCTTTGAACTAGAACATAATGAATGGATGTTTATGCCTTATTACACTTAGGTCTTCCTAAAATGCTTAAATGAAGTGTTTAAACACTTGTTCAACATCATTGAAGGCTTCTACAAGTGTCCTGGTGTTTTGATGAAATCATAAAAGGAAATCGAAAGGATTCATGTCGAAATTGTGTTTTGGCAGGACTTAGTGAAAAGTGTTTGAATCAGAATGATAACACTTGAATCTCCTCGATTGTGTGTTAGATGAGCAAAGGATTTTCCTCCAGATCATAAATAAATCCACATAGTTTCTTGGCTAGAATCGTCATGGAAAGTCATGGGAAAAAGTTGGAAAATTGGCTAATTATTAGCCTATGAAGGTTGGAGCAATCTCAACCATTGATCATAGTGTCAAACTCAATCAGAGCCATCAATTCAGTTCTGACGTCACGGTGCCTATACCAGACTCAATGTAGATTTTATGAAAGAGACATAGTGTAATGTCAACTTCTGGCTCTTGTAGTCAGAAAGGAAGGGATGATGATGGTGAATTTAGGAAGACGAGGTGTTTTGGGTGAAGGCATATTTAAAATGTCGAATTCTTACTGTCGATGTCAAAAACATTAGATTTGAGAGTTTGGATGCTGCATGTTGGGAAACCAATTTTTCATTTCATTTTTTTACTGTCGATGTTGGAGAATTAAAGTCAGTAAGTTGGGGTGGACTTGTAGTCATGTCATTTTATAGTTCCAAGTTCCAAGTCCTAATATCAAAACATTGGACTCAGCAAGGAAAGTGGTAGATGTTGCGTGGATTTTTTTACTTCCAAATCTCGACTATATAAATGTCGAAACAATCAGATCGAAAGAAAAATGTTAGGATCGACCCAAAAAAATCAGGGGAGGTGAATTAATCCTTTGGTATTGCTCATGGACCATTGGATCTGGATAGTCTATACTACACCAGAACCATTGGATCCAATCATTAAACTGAATTAAGTGGTTGGGGAAGTTTATGAATATCATTAAGTGGTCAACTAACAATGATTAAGGTGTCAAATAGTCTTTCTTTTATGACTAAGAAGTACCAAGCTATCGTGAGCTCGTTTAATCAAGTATTGGAGTGTTAATCCACCATGTGCATGTAATTAAGGATTTATGGAGTTGGCAGGGGATGGATCGGACTAAAATTGGGAGCCTAATATTGTGTGAGGCGGCTCCGATGATCAATTTGGTCAAAGAAAAGCATATCATATGGTATATAGGAAATAAAAATTTGGTTTGGCTGATGCAAAAAAATTGTCACCTCAAAAGAAACTAGAGGTGGTCGGGGATGCTATAGATCTCCTATATGGTTCTCTCTTAGTAAGAGAAACATCATTTTTTTAATTGAAATTATCAACTTCTTATCTTGGTTATAACTTAACAGAGATGTCTTGGATTTACCCTTGTGTGAATTAATGATCAATGTCTTCCCATCCTTGATCAAGTGGTACTAGTTTTCTCTCCTCAAGAATATTGCATCCTAATTGACATGTACGGGATTCCAAATACTAGACCACACACATCAAGTGGTACTATACCTACCTCCAACTCATCAATCTAGTTTTCTCCTGCAACAAATTTGATTAATATTGCATCTTTTGGTGACATTTAGCCCTCCATCCTTATTTACTCACACCAATGGATATGGGTGGAGTTGGTCTTGAAATTCCAATACAAGTTTGTTGGATAGATATTCTATTATGAGGTTGTACTGTGAAACATAGTCAAATAGAGAATCCACCTTTATCTTCTTGAACTAGGTATTAAAATGAAAAAATTAGTGTTATCCTCCTCTTCCTTTGGTGGAGGCTAACTTAGATTTACCTCATTTTGCATCGTATTATAGATAATATTTTCATCTCAAGTGAGATAATCTCTACATGGTTTCCTTGTTCTAAAACTATCATGCTCAGATTATTCTTGGGATCTATCTAATAGATCATTGAATTCAACTTCAAATGTATCTCTCAACACTCATCTTCAGTGAAACCATCAATATTTCAATGATCATAGTGATTATTTGTATGTTTGCATTGATTTGTTGTGGTTATTGTCTTCTTAATTGCTCCATCGCACTTCTTGCTTCCCTCCTTCGAACCATATTGGTTCACTTTCTTCTTTGAGACATCTAGTTGTCCTTTCTTCTTGAAAATATTCTTTGGATATTTTACTTGCACATAGAACTCTTCAGATATCCTAGGTTTAAATAGCATCACTTTATTCCTTAATGATTATGTATACCTCTCGAATTCTTGATTGATACATCTAGTTTCTTGGGAGATATGCGCAACAAATGCATTGTTTTGTGAACTCACTGGCATACTCTTACACACTTTTCCCTTGATTCTTCTAGAAGTAATTAAAATGTATCTATAGGATCTACTCATATCCATTAATTTATAGTTAGGACTAAATAATGGTTTTAAACACCTTCCACTTTGTTATTAAAGAATCCCACTCCAATCTAGGAATGTTTGTATGGATTTCCCACCAAGTTTAGGCATGGAGTTGTAACTTTAGTAGAGAAAATGAAATACTTTTCTCTTCTCCTATATTATGAGCACTAAGAAAAACTTATAATTGTTGCAACCATTAATTAAATTTTACAACATGAATCTCACCTTGGTAGGGTTTGATCTCTGGTTTCCTTTCCAATTTAGATAGATATTACACTAGTACAAAATGAGAGATAAGTGACCAGGCAACTAAAAACTTTGGTCGTTATATTTTTTTCAGGGGATAAATTACCAAAATTGGGAAATTTTAAGTAAGCTAACTAAAAATTTCCAAGATAAATGACCAATTTTGTCACGGGATAAGAACTAGACTAAAAATGACCAAGATAAATGACCAATTTGGTCACAGGATAAGAACCAAACTAAAACTGACCACATAGCAATTCATCATTTATTTCGTCATTTTTAGTTGTTTCACTTCGCCCATTCAAAATTTCGATTTTGACAATGAATTTGTACAATTTACTAAATTCTAACACTACATATGGATTCATATACCCCCTTCATAAGCAATCTTAATGTTGGGTTTCTTCGATATGGGACGAATACATTTTAGAGCAATGTTCCAAAATAATTACCTTCGGTCTTTCAGAGTAATATCTTTTAGGGGTTCTTTGACTCCATCTACATCGATGTTGAAATTTAGTAAATTGTACAAATTGTAGACATGAGTGATATATTGTGTCACTCGATGACAATGGTAATTTTTTTTTTATTTTGACAATAACTTACAATTTTTTACCACTATCATCAAGTGACACAATTTACATGACTACTCGTGTCTCTAAGTCCGTCTACAATGTTACAATTTACTAAAATTTAACACTATGGATGGACTTACAATGAATTACAATTTAGTAAATTGTACAAATGGTAGATGGATTGAGAGACATGAGTGATATATTGTGTCACTCGATGGTAATGGTAAAAAAATGTAATTTTGACTATGAATTACAATTTTTGACCACTGGATTTGACTAACACAATTTACATATCATTCGTGTCTCTGATCCCCTCTACAATGTTACAATTTACTAAATTTTAACATTGTAGATGGATTTATAGACCCCTTTATAGGGGTCTTGTCTATATCAACATGTTTCTGAAGTGTCAAAAAATTACATCAGAGGAAAACCTAGTGAACTATTTTGTAAAATCATTTCAACTGCATAATCGTGTCTAGGGATATTAACACATCTATGTCTCGTTTCTCCATTTACGGTTCCATATGAACCCTTCGAAATACTTGCCAAATTGCATATTTTACATCATCATGATATTTTATACCATTGTGTTCAACTTATTGCCCTTATTGTGCTCATATTTTATTTGGAAAAATCGTCATCGTTTAACCCTTTCTATTGTTAAGTTTTCTATGCTTCCATAGATTAAGTCCTAACTTGATTAGAATTGAATACATTTTCACAATAACAACATAAAGAGGGTCCATGAAAGAAACACAATCACAAGGTACACAACAATTTACCCTCGGAAATCCTTAGGGGAAAAAACCCAACAAAAAATTCCTCAATATAGATTACCATAATGAAATGACTAAATAACAAGGTCTCATAGAGAGAGAGAGAGAGAGAGAGAGAGAGAGAGAGAGAGGGAGATCAAACCCCAAGCATAAGATCAAAAACACCAAAGACACTGGTCCTCCTCCTTCTCTATCCCTCCTTCTTTCTCTCTCTTGTGTAATACAAGTGTGAGTGAGTGTGTATAAATGAGGGAGGGCACCTCCCTATTTATATTAGTTTCCCAAATGACATTTTACCTAATTGGGATGACCTATCAAAATAATAGGGTCTACCTACCTAGGTAAACTTCACAATAATAATTATATCATTGTTTTAGGGGTACTATTGACTTGACTTACAACGGAGGGCTTACCTCATGACTTTTACATGAAATTTTATATCAGTGGCATCTCTCGAAGGAGTAATAATAATGTGAAGTGCAAGTAGAATATTATTCGAAGTTACATTATTTCAATTCCACCCCCCTCCCCCCTTAACAAGAAGGGTATTCTACTTACAATAACAAAATTTGGTGTGTCTCGACACATAATCATCGGAAGGAGAGAGGAGGAATCATAAACATGATATTTTGGAACATAGTTTGGTACATCTATAGATCATCAGAAGTTTTGAACAACTTCATCATCTACAACACAGAGTCGTATCATCATCATCTGTAACATGGAACTAGAGCATCATCATCTGCATCAGTATAGAACTATTAGAACATCATCATCATCATCTCTGGTATAGATCTGAAGTGTCATCATCTGCAACATGGAAATGGGGCATCATCTTCTGCAGCATGGAACTGGAATATCATCACGAACATGGAGTTGGAACATCATCATTTGTAGCATGGAACTGGATCATCATCTGCAACATGAAGAATGAGCATCATCATCATATGTTTGAACAATGATCACATGCAACATAGAACTGAATCATCATCTAAAAAATGATACATCACTAGCATCGACACCAAGAGGTTGAATCATCAGTATAAAGCTAGAATAACAACAACAATGACAAAACAAGGCTATATCATCAGCAAAAAGTTGGAATAACAATAACAACGATAGCACGAGGTTGTCTCATTAGCATAAACCTAGAATAACAACAACATGTGACATCATCATCAACAACTGAAAACTGGAGCAACATCATCTAGGGAAGGTATAAAAAAAACCAACATGATCCTTCCTTTAGGAATTACGGGATCATGGACAACACATATGTGGTCCTAAGACAATCCTCCCTTTCGGAATTAGTACGGGATCAATTCTTTGTGGATTTACCAATACTGATCACACATACATCTATGGTACTCATACAATCCTTCCTCTTTTGGGATTATGGGATCAATCCTTTACGGAGATACCAATACTAATAAAACTTACAACTGTGGTACTCGGATGATCCTTCCTCTTTTGAGATTATAGGATCAAGTCTTTACGGAGCTGCCAATACTGGTCACAACTAACAGATACATACACAGGATGATCCTTCCTTTTTAAATGATGGGATCAATTCCAACACTGACATCCCAGACGATCCTTCCTTTCAAAATTATAGGATTGAGTCCATCACTAACATCCTGAACGATCCTTCCTTTAGGAATTACGGGATCAATTCCATCACTAACATCATGGATGATTCTTCCTTTCGAAATTATGGAATCAAGTCAATTACCAAGATCCTGGATGATCCTTCCTTTTAGAATTACATGATCAAGTGCACTACTAACATCTTCGATGATCCCTTCTTTTGGAATTATGAGATCAATTCCACTACTAACATCCTGGATGATCCTTCCTTTCATAATTACGGGATCAAGTCCACTAAAATATTTAAGATGATCCTTCCCTTTAGAATTACGAGATCAAACATAAGGATGGTTTGGGCCCAACATCTTGGATGATCCTTGATTTTGTAATTACAGGATCAAGTCCATCCACATCAACATTTAAGAAGATCCTTCCTTTCGGAATTATGGGATCAAGTCTTAGGATGATTAATCCAAACATCTTGGACGATCCTTCCTTTTATAATTACAGGATTGAGTCCATCCACAACCTTTAAGGTGATCCTTCCTTTCAGAATTATGGGATCAATTCTAAGGATGATTAGTCCCAACATCTTGGACAATCCTTCCTTTCAGAAATACAGGATTGAGTCCATCCACAACATTTAATATGATCCTTCCTTTCAGAATTATGGGATCAAGTCTAAGGATGATTAGTCCCAACATCTTGGAAGATCATTCCTTTCACAATTATGGGATCAATTCCATCCACAACATTTAATACGATCCTTCCTTTCAAAATTATGAGATCAAGTCTAAGCATGATTATTCCTAACAAGGCTTCATCTTGGACGATCCTTCCTTTCAAAATTATGGGATCAATTCCATCAAGATCAACATTTAAGATGATCCTTCCTTTTAGAATTACGGTATCAAGTCTAAGGATGATCAATCCCAACTGAGATATATGATGTGATCAGGATATCATAGTATCAACAATATTACTCCCCCTTTCAAGGGAAGTCCTTATGGACAACATCAATCTTGTATCAAAAGTATTCAGACTCCACACAAGACAAAGGGTTAGTCAACAAATCTACAACCTGCTCATATGTACTCACATATTGGAGTTTTATAGCTCCCTTCTGCACCATGTCACAAATGTATAAGTACTGTATTTATATGTGCTTCATCTTATCATGGAACATGGGGTTCTCCATCATCTTCATGCAGCTTTGGTTATCACATAGAATCATGGTATCATCCATCTCCATATCGAATAGATATGATAAATAGAGGAACAAGATGAAATATATTCTACTTCTATGGTGTTGAGAGAAACATTGGACTGCTTCTTGCTTAGCCATGAGATCATGGCTGACCCCATACTGAAAAATCCTCCTGAAGTACTCTTTCTACCCGAGACACTTCCTAACCAATCTGAATATGTATAACCATACAGTATGAAGTCATGATCTCTAGTATAACTAAGACCATAGTCTATCATAATTTTCAGGTACCTCATCACATAATTTATATCTACCAGGTGAACATTTATGGGCTCAACCAGATACTAAATCAAATTGTTCACAACAAATCATATATCTAGACAGGTATTCGTTAGATACATCGATGAACCAATTATATGTCTATATCGTGTCACATCCACTAATTCCGACGAAGCATCATGCAGTAACTTCAAGTGTGTATCCATGGGAGTGTCGATGGATTTAAATTCCAACATGTAAAACCTTTTCGATATTTTCACTGCATACTTCCCTTGGTTAAGGAAGATTCCTTCTGGGCTCTTTCATACTTCAAGACCTAGAAAATAATGCATCAAGCCAAGGTATTTCATCTCAAATTCTGTAGCGAGCTTATTCTTACACTCTGATATTTTCTTCTCATTACCTGTTAGGAATAAATCATCCACATACAACAAAAATATAAAAGGTTCATCATCCTTAAGCTTGAAGTAAAGTTTAGGATCAACCTTACTTTTGGTAAATCCCAAGCTCATCAGAAAACTATCGATTCTTCCATACCAAAATCTTAGAGCTTACTTCAATCCATACATATCCTTCTTCAGTTTACAGGAATGTGTCCTTGTGTCTTCAACTTCAAAACCTTGTGGTTGTTCTATGTACACTTCTTATTCAACAACACCATTTAGGAAGGTTTTTTTCACATCCATCTAGTGTAACTTCCATTTTGTCTTGACTGCTAGTGCCATGATGGTTTTGATATAAGTGTACCTTTCTATAGGAGAAAATCTCATTTCATAATCGATTCCTTCCTTTTGAGAGAATCCTTGGGCCACAAATATGGCTTTCTACTTCTCGATACTTCCATCGACTATATGTTTTATCTTGTAGATCCATTTGGAATATACCACACTCTTACCTTCTAGTTTGGGAACTAATTCCCACACATCATTCTTTATTATGGATTGGTATTCTTATGTAATGGTTTCTACCCATTCTTTATTTTGAACCACTTCTTCAAAACAAGTAGGTTATTTTTCTACAATATCACACATCAAATCCACATAACTAGGAAATGGATTTAGCTTCTTCCTCTTCCTTATGGAGCCTTCGGGAGCACCATACCTTTCTTCTTCTTGAATAATCTCACAAGCCCAAGATGTATTTCTCTTGTGGGAAGGTTCTTGGGGCTCCATCATATCATGTTCTTTTAGAGTCTCATCATCAGGAGAAGGTGCAACTTCTTTCATTGGTTTTGCAGCTCTAGGAGCTATGGCTTATTCATATGTTTCTTCAAGTTGGCATTTCTCGACTTCTTGAGAGTTGTATCTTCATCAAAGGTTACATCCTTTACATATTCCTTCATTATCAATATTTAGGTCATGTAGACCCATGACTACCTTGCTCACATGTGGTACGGATTTGTATTTTATGTGAGCAAGCATTCTATTCCATAGTTCACATGGACTTGTAGTATCATGAATCAAGGCTTCCTGTAAGTGACCTTTCAGTATAAACAGTTCATCATCTAGTCACATATACATCTTCCATAGAACATATTCTTCAACTTATTATTTTTCTAACTTCTTGGGAGGTTCTTGTTCTTCTTCTTCTTCTTATTCTAAGTTAGCATGGTGTCTTTTTTATTCTTCTTTCTTTGTTGGAAAATTTCTAGCAATGTGTCCTTTCTTATCACAATGGTAACACTAATAAGAGGATACATATTTATGCTTGTAATCTCCTTTTTTATTCTTTTGAAACTTCATAGGAGGATACGACCCCTTATGAGTTTCCTTCTTGAAATGATGTTTTCCTTTTCTTCTTCTGGTATGAGTAACTAGATCATGGTCATCATCTCTAAGTAGTGCTTCTCAGTTAGCTACTTTATCTTTCTCTTCAACACATTCTTCCCATAGGACATCAAATTTTAGGATTTCCTTCCTTGCATAGATTTCCTAGATTAAGGAGTCCCATGGTCTAGTAAGAGCATTGAGAGTGGTCATTACTAGTTCAATTTCATCAATCTTGTCTTCAATTTATTCTAGTTGTTCTTTGAATTGAGAGACCTTTTTGAAGTATTCGTGGATAGATTCACCCTTACTCATATTTTTACTTTTGAGTTGGGCTCTAAAGTTCATATTTCGGTTGATGTTTTTTCCTTCATACATTCCTCATAGGGCATCAAACATCTCCTTAGCTGTGTCCTTAGAGGATACTTGAGGAATCAAGTGGTCCTTGATAGAATTAGTTAAGATCCTCTTGGCTCTAATCATGTCTTTCTTGTGCTTTTCCTTTGCTTCATCTTCTTTGGGCTCTGACACAACTTCCTTGATCAAATTTGCAAGATCGTTCTCTTCTAGAATGATTCCTATTATGTATTTCCAAGACGGAAGTTTTCTATGCCTTCCAACTTGTCATCAAGCTTATTGCTTGGATACATCTTGTCCCGAAGATCAAAAAATGACAAAAATTAAATATTTCTCATAAATGAAAATTGTACTCACCAAAATATATGCTTGACCAAGGCGAGTATGATGGTACATCCAATTTCTGAAGAATCCAAAATTATAACCCTTAAAACTACAATTACAAGATCTTGGACTTTTGGTTCCAAGCAAAAATAGGGCTTGAATTTTTAGAGGATATTCGCACTGAAAAAATTTGATCTTAGTGCCAAAATATGCACCTAGGAGGTGCGCACTTCCCTATGTCACTTGCACTAAAAAATTCCACTTTATTAGAAAACCCTAATAGTTTTGTCCAGAGAAGGAGAGTGAGATTTACCTCATTAAAGCTTCTCTTTTCATTCTAGCTCTGATAGTATGTTAGTTTTTCTATGCTCCATAAATTAAGTCCTAAATTGATCAACATTTAATACATTTTCACAATAATAGCATAAAGAGGATCACTAAAAGAAACACAATCACAAGGTACACAATAATTTACCCTGGGAAACCCTAACGGGAAAAAACCCAACAAAAACTTCATCAATATAGATTACCAGAATTCAATGACCAAAGAACAAGGTCTCATAGAGAGAGAGAGAGAGAGAGAGAGAGAGAGAGACTAAACCCCAATCATAACAGCCAAAACACCAAATACATTGGTCCTCCTCCTTCTACGTCCCTCCTTCTTTCTCTCTCTTACGCAATGTAAGTGTGAGTGGGTGTGTATAAATGAGGGAGGGCACCTCCCTATTTATATTAGTTTCCCAACTGACATTTTACCTAACTGGGCCAACCTACCTAGGTAAACTTCACAATAATAATTATATTATCCTTTTAGGGGTACTATTGACCCGACTTACAACTGAGGGTTTACCTCATGACTTTTACATCAGTGACATCTCCCAAAAAAAGAATAATAATAATGTAAAGTACAAGTAAACTATTCTATAAAGCTACATTATTTCAACATCTATCATTCTTGGTATGATTGAGATTAGGTATAAGGACCGTGTACTATTTAAGTATTTAATAAAATATTTCTAAATCAATTTTAATTAATGAGATAAAAATAAGTGAAAATAATTATATGTGAAGTTGAAGTAGTATTTATCTATATAATTGTATATTTTAATTAATACTTTTAAGGCAATATTATTGGTTTATCTTTTTTATACCTGCCTCAGCAGGTATATTGTAATCGATTGCAAGTCAAAATCTTTTGACTTTTGTATTAGTTGCTCTCTTTTGAGGCAGGTATAAAAAATTAAAATCTGTTTTGCAAAGTATAACTTAGGGATTTGTAAAATATTTTTTTTTAATTTTGTTAAAAAAATATTTTGTAAACAGCTTATTGGTGGATAGAAGATGATGTAAACTTTGGAATTTGGTATCTGGATTTGAGTTGACATGTGGCAACATGACATCATAATAATAAAATTAAAAAAATAAAAATTATATCCCATTGCCATCTGTTATAGCAAGTGGTACCATCGGAGCCAGCTCTTTTGGGCTCGTTCCCACCCAACTCCATGCGAAAATTGTCATCTAGATGTTCATTACAGCAGTTGCATCAATCGCAATATGGATCTATCTGACTATACCCACATGGAAGTTGCGGAAGGTTCTCACCTATTTGTTCCCATGCGTCGCCTTTGGACAGATTGCGGAGATAGCCGATAGCGGTTCTACCTGTAACAAAACTAAATTATTTCTTCTTCATTTTGACGATTGCTATTTTTCACTTCCTTCATGTTTTTTTCTTATTGCAGCCTCGGCCTCCATTGCAGCCTGCGTTAATTAATTGATGCAATTTGTTTATACTGCAAATGTGTAAAATTTTAATTCACAAAAGGAAGAATTAAGTCTGAGCTAAGACGACCTTGGCAGCATTGCAGAGAGAGACATCCAGATCGGGGGGATTGGGGAGGGCTGCAATGGCTTTAATTTTCCATTCCAAATCTGAATCAATGAGGGATACAACCTTCATCAATTCTTTTATAAGATCGTGGCTTGGGCGAGTTCCCAAGCCTCCCTCCTCCCATGAATTGCTTGCTGACAGCATTGTATCCACCTCACCGTAACTCAATTCAGAGAACCGAGATTAAAGGATTTTATGTAATAATTACAGTCTACAATAGCTGCCTATTGACCGTGTACTTGAATGTCTATTTTCAAGGCCGCCTGTCTATGACACAATTGGAAATAAGTTAATACCTAGAGGGCCCAATCTTGAAATCAGAATACAATTGATATTGAAACCAGAATCCACATATACACACCCAAAAACATTATTATCTGTATTGAAAACAAAGCACCATGACTAACCAGCATAGGCATCAAGTCAGAATAAAAAAGTGAGGATTCCTCATCATTAATTTTAGCTACAATTTCAGATGACATTTCCTGCTTCTCCTTGGCCAAACATTCATATCTCTCCTTCTCGTCCTCCTCTTTCTCGGCCGTGGCACTTGGAGATTGCCAGGCGAGCATCATATCAAACGTTAAACAAGTAAAAGACCGGTCACTCAATTGATTGATATATGGATTTGAAGATGAAAGCATTTTGAAACAATAGAACTCAACGAAATTGTGAGCATAATCTCCCGTGGCAGAATCAGGCTTTTCCAACTCAAACTGCAGCCGCAAGTCTTCTACTGTTGTGCAAAGAGTCCTATCACAGAAATCAATATTAAAATTAATGAGAAATCAACATTCAATCCCTTACAACAGGCTAAAGTAATTCATTCATTTGATGTAAACCTCAAAAATACTACGAAGAATTCACTTTTAAGAAACTATTGTCATAAGGCCTGCAAATCAGCTTCAAGTATATGTAGCTATTGTTCTTACCGTGCACATCTTGTTGCTACACTATTTTCTTTAGTTGAAAGCCCCTTCATCTTTTCATGCGTTGTAATAGTGTTAATTCCCTGAACAAAATGTTGCATGTTGTTATTATTTTCCTCTACATCTGTAGGTTCTGTACACCAAAGAAATTTATCCATGGTTATGCAATTGGGTTTACTAGAATAGACTGGAAAATGCAGATCTGAAAACAAAAACAAATCCAAACCTCAAGAGCGTTGGCCAGCCAGCATCCTGGCTGTAACAGGCAATGGACAGAAGCCTTCCCAGTATTCAGCCACATGTCATTTTCATGCACATCGACACATAAATCAAGCGTGGCACAGCTCTTTTGGCGCTCAATGAAAGAAATGGAAAATGTTTTGACGACAAATTTTAATTTAAAAACTTGAAGCTTTTGCAGCGAAAATGTCTGACCAGCCTATTATCTTTTGTATTTCTCGTTGGTTTTACTATATATATATATATATATATATATATATATGAAAATTATTAAAATTATAATTATAAATATTAGTTATTAAATTTATATAATTTAATTACAATAAATATATTTGAAAAATTACATATTTTAACACAAAAAAATAAATATGATGCTTATAGAGACTTGGTGGATTATATTTTTAGTGAAATTTATTTTAAAAACATTAAAAACTTAAACATATTCATTAAACTTTTACTTGTCATTTAAATATTTCTTAGAGGCAGGTATAAGTAGCATTGCTGCTATTTCACTTGTTATCTTTTGTGTTTCCTATCCAAATAAAAGTCGTGTAATTTCATTATATGATAAAAAGAACGAAACATTGGGATAAGTTCCGTGAAGACTAGAAAAAGACATATATAGGACACCAATATTCACAATTAAGTTTTTTATATTCATTAAAAGTAAGTGTTCTTTTATTCATTAAAAGTAAGTAATGTGCACTCCTATGAATTCCCTATTAATAAAACCCTATTTATGCTATATTTTAATAGGCCAATTAGATAAGATAAAACAAAAAAGATTTTTTACATTAAAATAATATATTAGAGCAATCAAGACGAAAGATAAACTAACTCAAAAAAAAATATTTTCAATCCACAAGTTTATTTAACTCAAATAATTTTATTTTCAATCTAGTGAATGAATTTTGACCTCCTACCTTGAACTAAGATTGCAACTCTACCAATTTAATATCAAGGAGACTTGTGCTTAACTTTGTAGCTTATGACATAATAGAATATCTAAAATTGAGAAGAAGAAAAAAACATGATTTAAGACGACCCTCCACCACTAACTCCTTCATGATGATCACTTCTTTCAAAGTTGTTGTATTATCATTGGAAACATCTTTATTTGAATCCCTTTCTATGTTGATCATCATTGGAAACATCCTTGTTTGAATCCCTTTCTATGTTAGGAATATGATCATACTAAAAATTTGTATCTCCCTTCTACATATTCATCTCCATTGACTCCATTCCACCTTCACATAATAATCTTGGGAGGGAAATAAAATATGAAATTGACTGAGGTAGCTCTAACTCCAAGAAAATCCCTTAATAAAGGGTCTTTTCCTAGAATTAGAATGTCCACTTGAGCATTTTTCTTCCAATGAAAAGGTTGAATCTCTCCTATTATCATTAAAGATTATTTATTTACCCTTAAATCAAAATAAAATTTCTAAAAAATTTAAGTGTTAGGATGAAAGATTGAAGTTAGGTAGATCAGTTCCTTATGGTACGTAAACAAAGAAAAATCCTTGAAGGTTTCTCCCCTTTGTCACTTGAAGAAGACTCAATATCTTCTTGGAAAATCATGCACAGTGATCCCTGTGTTGTGGCAATATCTACACAACAATACAAAGCTTTCATAACAGATATACTGAACCCTAACCAATTTTCCACTCTTTGTGGTAATTTTATCTCTCCACACCCCATTTGTGTTCATGAGAATTAAGATATAGATAGAAACAATATAAAAGGTTCCTAATGTTACATGCTTAAATGTACCATGAGCATCACTTATGGCTTTAAATACCTTAGGATTCCAATGATTGCAATACAACCCTAAGAGATGGTCTCACAACAATTGAAGATGTATTAGAGTTAAATTATTCATTCTAAGGAAGTAAGTGCAATGTCAATTGACTATGGATAATTTAGGGACTATATATAGCCCATGGGCTATATTAAGGGGGTTACAAAAATTTAGTGGGTTATTTTATTATATGGAAAGGGTTTATTCAACTAAAATATATTCGCCCAATATTTATTAAAAATGTATATCAATCCAAAATAAATAGCTTCTCGAATATTAATAAGGAAAATGAAAAAAACTATTTTTTGCCCTAGAAAAATCTCCCTCCAATATATCTTTCACCCCCAATTTGTAAAGAAGTTCTACTGAAATCATTCATTCGCCCTCAATTTTCAATAATGGAGGCTCCCAATGGTTATTTTTCCCTCCATTTTCCTTGTAATTCAAGCATATTGTTGCATTCACGTGTATTTTTAGTCAATTTCATGTGATACTTTCTTTGATCCATCGATTTCTAGTATTCGAGAAAACATTACGGGCTATTTTTTTCTATATAAAGGCTACAATGATTCATGGTTCACCCACATTAGATTGAGCTTGCAAGGTGAAGGTTCTAGTTGATTGGATTTCACTTTTAATTCTTTGTTTTCACGACATTTTAATCTGTGCATAACATCTTCATTGTTGAAAGCTCATGTGTTGAAGGGGCATGTCGCGCATGCAATTTATCAGAGAATACAAGCTCACATCACACTTTTTATCCAATAATTAACGTGGTATGATTTTTATCCATAGTTACAATAGATTGTTTTATTGTAAATTGACCTTTTGTCATGCTTTTTATCATTGATTCTTTTTTAGGCCTGTTGAATTCTAGGGAACTCTTGATTCTTAGGGATCATTCATTGTTATTAGGGTTTTATTCTATCCTAAGAGTATTGGTTCCATGAAAGTGTTATAGAGCTCAAAAGATATGATTTATTTTATGACTTGACAATTTTAAACTATCGAGTGACATTTATATGTTGTTAGTGGATGCTACTCTTGGTGAGAGATGCCACATGGTTTTTAAATATTCAAACTGAATTTGAACCGGTTGTTTAAAATTTGCTTTTATTATGATCTTGCTATGGAATTATTATTGGATCTATGGAATTAATGAGAGTGTAAATATTCATATTTTATGTATTTTAGTGTTGATGTTTGGGATGTTTGTAATATAAATGAATGCACAATCATTATAATGGAGATGCTATAATGGAATGGTTATTATTTTGGTTGTCTTCTTGTAGAGTTGTCCAAATTGTTTTGGTAGATTCTTTAATTTGTATTGAGAAGTTAGTGACTGGTGTTTTTTATTCATATTGCCAAGTTTGTCAATTTATTTGTGACCTAAATTTGTTGGGTTCATTACTTGCTTTATGATATTTTGTTTTTTGTAAGGGCCATTCAAAAGTAAAATGTTTTTTGGTGATTGGTTTTGATGTGGAATTGTTATCATCATCCATAAATGGATCTAGTTATGTGTGATAAATATATGATTTAGTTAGAACACGATACTGCATTTCCATCATGATTGTATACAATATATACATGGAATGATTGACCTGAGATGTAGACATTATGCTATTTTATATCTAGTATTTTTTCCTCAATGAGGGTGTTAAAACAATTTTACCACATTTTGCATGCTTTCAAAAAATTCATGGACATTGCTACAAACACCTTCTTAGTTTATCTGAGAAAAAATTAGTCTTTAATAGAGTACTTCTAATGATATGTGTTATCACAACTACATTTCAACCAAAAATCCGATGGCCGTATTGTCGGATTTTCGACACTTCCCTCTCGCATGTACGACACTATGATTTTTTTTAAGCGTCGGTGGATTTTTGTCGGTTATCCAACATCTTTAAAATCCGTTGGTTAAGTGACAGCTCAATTTATCGTCGGTTAAATGTAAATCGTCAGTTATCTGACATCTAATTCATATTAAACTTTAAACATGCATCGCTTAAACGACTATAATGAAAACGTACGCGTCGGTCAAGCGACGATGGAGAATTTTTTTTTTTTTAACTACAGTTACAGGCCATCGCTTCTACAGCATGGCCGTCGGTTCACCAATGAAACCCGTCGCTTAACTGACGGATTATGAAAACGTAAGCGTCGGTTAAGAGACGGTGACGAACTTTTTTTTAAAACATTTACACCTACAGGCGTCGCTTAACCGACGGAGTATGAAAACTTAAACGTCGGTTAAGCGACGGTATTGTATTTATTTTTTTTAAATCACCTACAGGCCGTCGCTTAACCAACGGCTATAAGTGTTTTTAAAAAAAAATACAAATGCCAGATTACTGGAGACACACCTTGATGTTTGTATAGATTGTGAAATTACTACAATAAGCATTGTAGAAACCATAAAAGAGCATTGTAGAGTTGATAATTCGCTCCAATTGTTGGAAGGCTTATCGGAGGGAATGGTCCTTAATCACAGAATTGGAATCACATTATCATAAGATGAAAGCTGTAGTGGTGACAAACTCATCCACAAGGTATCATAATTATTCAATAGATAAGCCTAAGTACTTCATCTGCAAAAATAAAAATGCTCTTCACTAGTTGCTGCACATGAATAATGAGAGATGGGAAAACATGTGTCCTTTAAAGAATAGAATGGTAATTTATTATGCCTTCAATTGTTGGATGTATTGGCTTGAAATCTAATAAGACAACGGCTAGAATGCCAATTTTGTTTGCACAAAACATTTGGAGATTCAATCAAAAGGATTTGACATGCTATGAAATATGGTTACTCAACTCAAGTGTTCTGTTACATTCTATAAGGTATGTGAACATTGATAAAATATGAATTTAGGTGAACAGATGTAAACATTCATTTGACTGGATGCTTTCAGCCAACACAAGCAAGTGGTTTATTGTTCTACACGAGATATTAAATGGGCTGAAATGTCTCACCATGCTATGGAAGTCACCCTTTGGCTAAGAGGCCACGGATTGCAGTATCTATTTCATAAAGGTTGCCCAGGACTTGCACCTGCCTCCACCTGCTTTTTAAAAGCACTGGCACAAGCTTGAGTACAAGCATGATCCTGAGCATGCCATTGGAAAGACTTGACCCTAATGGGGGCAAAAACAACACCCCTCTTTCACCAATCTGGTAAGCCACCATTGACACAAGTGTAGACTTCTATCATGGAATGCACAAAACACGTACTTGCTAAAGAGATGTGAATAAAAGTTACTTGGAGAAGATTCAACACTTGATGTAAGCCTATTGAATATTCAGTGCCATACTAGATGCAAAAATTTCTCAAAGAATATCGGTCTAAATTTGAGAATTTTGCTCATATAACAATGCTCATAGTTGATTTTGCTCATATAACAATGCTTCTCCAGGTAGTAATATCTTGGCTTCCAGTGTGACAATTTGACAATTGTAGGCACAAGTGTGTAAATTATTGGGTCATCTTAGGTATGCCAAATTCACACATATGGGGCAATGGGAATTTGTCTAAAACTCACCTGAAAATGATATAGGCATACAAAAATCTTGGTAGAACTACCCCATCCTATCTATAGTTGTAACTTTGAATATGTGCTCGCAGCTTAAGATTCATATCAAATGTGTGATCTATGAGACAAATTTCACAATCTGAAAGCAGCTATAGAAGTGCAGAGTAATACAATTCACCAACCAAGAGAAATCTTGAAAGCATTTACATAGTGATTTGGAACAAAATGCATTAGACTGGCCTGGCTTTTAAATTCTCAATGGAAAGGAAATATTGAATAAAACAACATATTAAATTATTAATCAACCTTTGTGCCTTTTTCTTTCTTGCATGTATTTTTATCTGGATTTTTGGTGTGTATATATGCAATGCTAGTCGTCTACCATACTCCTGATGACATACATGATTGCTTCTTCCATTTGCTAGAGCCTGACACTCCTATCTGTTTCATAAAACATGATTCCATACCGCTATTAAAGTGTTATCTAGGACCTAGTTTAAGAGCAATAACATTATGCAGATTTTTAATTGCTAATGGGTTGGCTTCTGTGCTTCTGAATAGATTGATCCTTTGCAGTTCATGCAGTGAGGTGTCTTTTTATTCATCAAAGAGAGCCCTGGAAGAATTTAAACTTGAATGTGCTGACTGGCACATGAATAATGCTATCTCAAAAAGGATATGCAAGCCTTAATGACAAGCTGCAGTATGCTTTTGTAAGCTCATTTCCTTGGATATGGTTAGAAGTGCACTTATCTATATGTATATTTTCAATTGAATGTGTAGATGCTCAATATAAAGAGCATTTGATTAGATTGATGCTTGTTTTATCATATTGCGCTACTTAGGTCTACTTTTCTCTTCCTGACAATTTGAATTGAATCTCATTCTGCTACTTTAGGTCCTCTTTGCATTGTCTGATATATACTTAAGAAAGTGTTGCTTCTGATAGTCAGTTTAAGAAATTTTATTTAAATGTTTCTATTTTATCCGCGTTTTAACTTAATCAATTTATCATTTTCTTAAGTTAAGAATAACATATTCCTACTGAAAGTAAAATCCGCTATGTAAAATTTTCTTTATAACTCCTTTACCATCTATGGTTGTCTTTCCTGGCATTTGCAAATGGATAGCTTTGAAAGTGGTATATCCAGTACTTCATAATACAAGATATCAGAAATCTGCCCAAAAACCACATTAATATCTTAACAGTGAGATAAAGTGAAGCAATATATGAGCCACTAAAACCAGTGAACACCACAAAGTTTGACTCATACTATTAAGTAGAAGAATGACAGAAAATCCCTACAATCTCGAGATGTATAACATTTCATCTTCAGATTGATTAAAAGCCTATCAAATTTTCTCAGACCTGATTGTTGTTGGTCTCTTATTATTGGCTGTCCAATACATTATTTTCCAGCATAAAACTTATAAAACCACATGATATATTAGTTTTATTAATGTTTATTTGTGTATGGTTATGCTTTTATGGAGACCAACGTGGACAAAGGCTTGGTAAGGGATTTTTGGTTATTTTATATTGTTTTATGTATAAATTTGTTTTTTTAAATATCCATATATATATATCCGGTCAACTGATGGGTCGTTATTTCTTTTGTGCAGGGGTTTCGACGCTCCAGGGCAGGTTCATGCTAGCTGCACCAACAGATTTGGGGGCTGCGATCCACATTTTGGGTGTCTCTTGAGCTTTCATCACCTTCCAGATGCCTACGCAGACTTTCTAGGTGCTTTTTTGGGGATGATCTTTGATTAAGGAGCTGTTACCCTTCATTTTTAGCAGTGTATGGATCTCAAGCAGTCTGGCAATGTCATTCCCGTCCTTGATCAGGAACCTGATTTCGGGCTCGATTTCTGAACAATCGGTTGAGAATTGTTCAAAACGGTTAGAAACCCACTTCACAAATGGCCCCATTTACCCTTAACCACGGCCAGTTTGCAGAATTTCTGAACGAATGTAGAGAAATCCTTTCCGGAACAGACATGGTTTTGCCAGATTTGGTGTTGGCCGTTTTCTGGGTAGTTGCTCAAATCTCTGCATTCTGGGATGGATCCTGTCCATCTGTTCATGTATAAATAAAGCTTAATGAAGAGGATGCTGGAAGAAGATTGTAATACTTCATTTCATCAATAAAATCAGCATTTATCTCCTTTAAGGTTTTGATTTTTAAAGCTGGAAGGCGTTGAGGGAGGGCCCCCTTCAGCACCAACCATTGGTATTTCACATTGTGTGGTTTGCAATAGCAAGATAACATTTATTTCCCTTTGATATTGTTCTATAGAATGGTGATGGTTTTACTCATATGCATGTCTGCAGATTTTTAGTCATTTGCAATTGATTTAGCTTGCTGAATAGATTCAGGAACAGTTTTTTTATTTGGTACCCCTTTCTGGTTTTCAGTGTGGACTGTATATTAATGGCCATGATTATTATTTAGGGTTATTGTATTTCTAAATCGTGTGATGGTTTGATTCAAGTTTTGCTTTATGAAAGATTACAAGTAGACTGAGCTTTCACATTGTTTTTTTATTGCCAGCATAGCGATATAATGATAGCTACATGATTAGTTTAGACTCTGCTCGTTCACAGGACTGTAAAATAAATTAAGGACTGGTGTGGGTTTAAATATTCTCTTTGATTTCCAGTATGAAGCGTAGTATTGGCAAATTGAATAATGAACTCGACTCCATCTATTGAAGAATCCTTCTTACTGTAGCGTGAGAATAATTGATGAACAGCTCCAGTCTTTTACTTTTGAGCTTACAGAGCTGTAGGATATCTTGTTGAAATGGAACAGCATTTGTAATATTTTGTAGAGGGTGTGAAGATTGTAGTATATAGAGCGTATAGGGCTTTGTTAAATAGCTCTTTAAATAAGTGATTAAATAGGAAGAAATTGTGCTGTTTGACATTGATTAAATAGGGTTTGTTAATGTTGCTTCCTTGAATCAATATCAGCTCCACATTGTGCATATGCAAACCAGAACCAGTGAATATTTCTCACACAGTCCTAATATTGATTAATGAATATTGTTTGGATAACCTAGGCATTTTTCTATGTGCATTAGTGTGTATAAAATAAAACAGAGCACATTGGGATAACGATAACCAGCCAAGCTTTGTTATAATAGGCTGTGTAGAGGTCATAGGTGTTACTCTGGCAATAATTCTAGAAGTATTAGTGTGGAGTGAAGCATTAGATCTTGTAGGATTAATAGTGGAGTTTTCAGGTTAATTGAGATCGATTGAGCATATGCGTTTGACAGGTAGATTCTTCCTTTGCCAGGCTGATTGTTTTGAAAATAAACCTTAGTCACTTTAGCATAAGATTGCTGTAGTTCAAGGTTTGTTTAATCCCTTAGCAGGTTGTTATACTGTAGTTTAATATTGTTGTGAAGTATTGCTGTAGTTAGTGTTTCTTTAGAGGATCAGGTTTGCTTCAAAAATTACTATAGCTACATTTTTGCTATAAGTTGTAGACAAATTGATTTCTGTTTCTGTATAACAGACCTAGGAGTTCTTAGCATAACCATAGTTTCGTCCATTTCATTGCTTTGTTTGAAGTAGACTAGCATTCTTGTAAGCACGAGCATTAAAACTGTCTTGCCTGCACATATAGTGTAGCAGCTCAAAGTTTACGATTCTCTGGTTGATAATTAAATAGAGGTGAATTAAGTAACATTAATTTTAACCAACATTTTGGCGCCGCTGCTGAGGAGTTGCTTCAAGGTAAGCCAGTATTTTGCTCATTTTTGAATTTGTTCAGGTAAATAGGATCCTTTTACATTACACAACAAGGTGGAGGGGAAACGTTAAGACGCAAAGACGACCTCCCTATGGGATTCCCATGGGGTAACAGCCTGCCGCATCCACTTTAGTGGGTTACCCCAAACCCTTGTTGTTTCCTTCCTGTCAGTGTGTTTGTTTGTTTTTTTTGTATGTTTGATTTAGTTTGCTGCAAAAGTGTGTTTACTTTTCCTGTAAGGCGTGTTTACTTTCTTGCAATTTAATTTCATGCAAGTGTGTTTTTCTTTTTGCAAGTTTGGGTGTGTTTACTTTTTGCAATTTAATTTCAAGAGTGTTTCATTTTATGCACGAGCGGCATGTAGTCTTGATTAGAATCATTTAAAACACATCTAAATTAAATAAACATAAAAACTTGGGTGCTGTAAAAGCCCTATACATTGATCCTTGTGCGAAACATGAACAAGACAACTGACGGAAATGGATGTAGAAGTAACCATCAATTTGGGAAAACTGTCTCAAATCCTAGCTATAGTTGGGAGTTCTTCTTATCAGGTAGAACACATACTGACAGCAGTTAAGATTTTATCTACCTCTCCTGACATGACAAATGAACCAAAGTCCCAAGGGCCACAAAAAGACATTCCTTGCCAAATTGCAGAGGAAATTGACAACTTGGGTGTTACATTCGATGGAAAGCAGCTGAAAATTGAGGAGGTATCAGCAAATCCTCTATGTACTTCCGAAATCAATCAATTAGAAGAAGGGGATCTACCTGATGAAGGAAGGTGAGTACCAGGACTACTTCGAAAGTTGGTTCCAAGAGGCAACCAGACTACTACACCATTTCCTCCTTCAACACCTTTTGTTGCAGAAGCAAGTAAGTCAGTTGGTTCTCCTTATCCAGGTAATCATTGCAACAACTTTTTCATATGTGGATAAAGGTATATTTTTAATTTTACTTCGCACTTGGTTACATTGGAAGCATTCCTATACTTAATAGAAATGTTTTCTTTCTTCTTAGGTAAAGTAGGAAAAAATGTATATAAATAAAAAAAGTTGCATGATTAGTTAGAAATTAATGCAACTTTGTTGTTTTCTTTCTTTTCAATAAAATGATAAGATCTTTAACCAAAATTTATACCTTCTCTCCAATCCATACTTTCAGAAAATTTATTATGACAGCAGCTCATAGCCTATGCCAGAGGGTAATATGAAATTATGACTGTTCTGTACACATAAGACCAATTGGTGATGGACAGGTTACATTTGTGGTAATGGACATTGGTTAAAGCTATATCACATACATCTTTTTAACGTGAGTCAGCAATTGGAACTAGAGCTGGTAGGGGGAGAAAGGATTTCTTCATCTCTTACTCTCTCCTAGTAACATTCAATAAAAAAAAATTTGTATATATGTACAGGAAGTTGTTTTTGTTTTTATTAGGTTTCTTTTGAAAGGTGCAGATATTCTTTTTAGGCTCAGGATGTTTTGAACACAACAGGGAAGTCTTTTGTTATTATTTCTATTTTTCAGACATGATTGTTTTTTTTTGGCAAGAGACTGTGTTAATTGGGTAATTTCTGGGCTGCACTGGTAATTAAAATGTCTGTATCAGGTAAATGTATGTGTGCTGTCATATTTTTTAGAACTGTTCTGGCTATTCATATGAGTACTTAACCACCAGGCATCGTCTACATTAGTGCTTTAAGCTTCCCAAATATTTCCTGCTTATGAACTTATGGGTTGCTAGGACCATTTGACCTGGTTTCACGCTAGATGGAGCGAGGGAATTGTTTTTAGTGACAGCTATGGGAATTAAATTATTTTTAAGACAGGCATCATTTTGGAAAAAGGTGTCCAGGACTGGGTAGTTTGGGGTTATTATCTATTGGCTGTTATAATACTAAACACATATATATACATTGTTGTATAGCCACTTTATGACTTTCACTTTCTACAGTTGCAAAGGTTAGTTGTTCATCTGGGCAATTTTTTTACAGGCATGTACAAAGAATACTCTTCCAATTCTGGTACCATCCCACTCCTAGATGGTTTTCAGAGTATCTCCCCCACTCATCTATGCTTGAGCAAATCATAAACTTTATCTTTAAGGTGAAATTGGGACAAGAGCTTCTGATAGAAAAAGGGTGCAAGAGGTTAACCCGCCGGGATACTGAATAGATCCGCTGGCAGCGGGTACCGACCTGTGGTATGAACAAGCAAACCCATCAGGGTGCTGAACAGGCCTGTTGGCAATGAGGCATCTGCCTAGGGAAGAAGCTTCTTAGATGTTATAGTTACCCCACTGGAGTACTGAACGGGCTTGCTGGCAGTGGGTTCTGACTCTAATATATCCTTTAACAGCCTCATCTATACTTGTCCGTATGAACGATGTACCTACGTAAAGGTAAAAGAGAGGTCATAAGGGTGGTTAAATAAAATTTAATAAACTACTTGAAAAAGTTAATTGATAGCCAATTGATAATCATCTCTAGCTGTTCTGCATTTTGGGTTACCTGATTCTTGTAAAAAAGAAAGTTTATGCCTGATATTTTTTTAAGTTCTGAACATCGCTGAGGATTTTAGTACAGTTTTTAGCACTACTCAAACTATCCTGTGTGAAGCTGGGTCAAAGAGGACCACTATCCCATCAGCTTCTGTTAGCATTCTTTTTGTCTTGTGGCCTGTGTCTTGGTGGAAATAGTTCTGTATGAATGGCAAGACTGAAGTTTGCATTTCGATTGGTTGTTTTGTATTGTTAATGTAAATTGATTTCATGACACAGTTTGGTTTCTTGCACAACAGTAAGTTGGAAATGAGGCAGTTATGCTATGAACTGTTTTGGTAAAACAAATTTCAATCCAATTTATTTGTTTATTAACTCATTGAGTGTTGCATATTTGGAAAATTAATGGTTTAACATCACTGTGTGAGTGCATTTGCTTGAATAGAACAGCTGCTGCTCAAAATGACGGCAATTACTACTATGCTGGTAATTTTTGTTTATTTTTATCAATATGAAAGCACTGATGTATTTTACATTAGCTGAAGTACTGGATTGAATGCTGGATGAAGTACCGGAATAGAAATTTTTTTGCAAATTGACATGGCAAAGGTAAGAAATGCTGATAAAGGTAATGCACATGGCATGATTGGGTAAGTCTTAATTGCTATATATTGAGGTTTATG